>JANZLD010000006.1:67608064-67621566 GCA_026413575.1 Erythroxylum carthagenense
ATTTCAATTTCAAAATAATATACCCAATATTACAGTGCCATTGGGTAGAAATTTTCGCTACCGAAAATCGACCGGTTTGCCAATTGACGATTTTTCCGGTCCGGAAATTTTCTCCGAAAAAATCTAGAAAAATTCCTAAAAATCCCTTAAAATGTAAAACAATTTATGGCTCACTCAAAATAATTTTTCAAATACAATTATCCCATAAATTTTACAAAAGATCTCAATTTGAAACATAAGCCGGAAAATGTCATGAATGCATGTATACCATGTGCAAGTGCAACAACCCATCAATCATAGAGGCTATATGCTGTATGTGCATGCCGAGATATAATTTAATACTTCTAACTCGTCCCAAATTACCAATAAACCCTTCCTATGGGAGATGGGATGTTACAATATTGGAGACCCACTATGATCAGTCAGGCATGCTATATATGTGGTGATACTGGGGAAGATTTGGGGAGTGTATGAAGAGGAGACAGTACGTGGTTAGAGTTGAGCTTCTAGTTAAGATAGAGGTTCAGGTAAAGTTGGTAGTTGAGGTAAGGGTAAAGGGGCTAGATATGGACTAGCAATGGTTATAGGTACTAGTGGGACATCTTCAACACAGGTTAAACTTAGGCAAAGATACACTAGATAATAAGGGAGAAGGCACCTACAACCAACATTTCATTTAAGGTATGATTACATTATTTGATATTGAGGCTTATGTGTTAGTAGACCTAGGTTGTACACATTCCTACATCTCTTTAAAGTTTCCTTCTAGAATTTCAAGGAGGGTTAGTCCATTAAGATATGACATAAAAGTGTGTTTGTCTGTGGGAGACTATGTGGTAGTGAATAATGTGAAGAGAAGAATGCTAGTGCAAATTGTTAGAGTGGAGCTACCAACTGAATTGATAGTAATGGATTTGAGGGAGTTTAATGTGATTTTTAGGAGGGATTGGTTAGCATAGCATCAGGTTGTAGTGGATTGTTATAGAAAGGATGTGATGATATAGTCTTCAAGTATATCAAAGGTAATATTTGTGAGGGATCATAAAGTGGTTTTAACATGTGCGGTCTCAGCCATGACTACTAGACAAATAATATTGGATGGATGTGAGGTATATCTAACTCATATTATGGAAACAAAGGAGGTAAGTCTTGGGATAGAGGATATTCCTATAGTGAGGGAGTTTCCAAAGCTATTCTTACATGATTTACTATGTTTACCACCTTAAGAGGAGATAGATTTCACCATTGAGACTATGCACAAAATAACATTAATTTCTATTGCACCTTACAAGATGACTACTGTTGAGTTGTAGAAGCTAAAAAAGTAGTTAGAGAATATGTTGGAGTAAGGCTTTATTATATTAAGTACATCAACTTGGGGAGCTCCAATGCTATTTATAAAGAAAAAGGGTGGCAGTATAAGACTTTATATTAATTACCAACTGTTAAATAGGGTGACAGTGAAAAGAAAATATCTATTATCAAGAATAGATAATCTTTTTAATCAGTTAAGAGGAGCTATCATATTTTCCAAGATTGACTTTAAATCAGGATTCTAGTAGTTGAGCATAGTTGAGTTGGGTATTCTTAAGAATTTTTGTACTTAGTATGGTCACTATGAGTTCCTGGTGATGCCTTTCTGGTTTATTAATAAACCGACTGCATTCATGATGTTAATGAACAAGACTTTTTAGGAGTATTTGGATCGATTTATGATAGTGTTCATTAATGATATATTGGTATACTCAGGGAGTAAAGAGGAGTATGAGGAACATTTGAGTACTGTGTTATAGATTCTGAAGAAGAGATAGTTGCATGCCAAGTTGAGTAAGTGTGAGTTATGGATGGAGCGGGTAGTTTTCTTTGGATATGTGGTGTAAGAGGGAGTGATGCCTGATCCTACTAAGGTAAAAGCAACTATTAAATGAGAGTTGCTTAGAAATGCATTATAGGTGAGGAGTGTTCTAGGACTTATTGGGTATTGTCGGAGATTTATGGAGGGATTTTTATAATTGCGAACCCGTTGATGAGATTTTAAGGTTACTCAGGGTTCTAATATCCATTGTATCGTATCAATATTTGCGGTTTACTTCCCAGTTTTGAATAAGTTTACATACATTTTTAGGGACTAAGTTGAATTTGAGTACTACATTTCAACCTCAGTTGGATGGATAGTTGCAGCGTATGAGTCAAAAATTGAAGGATATGATGAAAGCTTGTATGCAAAATTTTAAGAGTGATTGGGATAGATATCTACCTTTGATGGAGTTTGCATATAACCATTTAAGGCATTATATGGCAAGTAGTGTAGAGATCTAATATGCCAAATTATTGGAGGGATGAAAGCTGGTTTAAGAGATGGTGGAGAAAATATAGGTGATAAGGTGATGCTTGAAGGTAGCTTAGGATCGGTTAAGGAGTTATATTGGTCAACATTTTTTAGAAATGGAGTGCAATATCAGAAAAATGATATTTTTATAAGTATTACCTTAAAGAGGGATTTTAAGGCTTGGCAGGAGAGGAAGTTGAGTCCAAGATACATTGGGCTATATGAGATTGTACAGCGTGTAGCTGTTAGCTTACAGACTGGCCTTACGTCTAGAGTTATCCTAGACTCATGATGTGATCCATGTATTGATGTTGAGATGATATGAATCAGATCTTAGCCATATTATATTGAGGCCCGAGATCAAGGTTGTAAAGGATATGACCTATAAAGAGGAGCTAGTAGATATCTTAGATAAGCAAATTAGGAAATTAAGGAGATGAAGATTCTAATGGTATAAGTTTTGTGGAGTCATCATCATTCTTTAATAGAGGCCACTTGGGAAGTATAGGATGAATTTTAACATCAATATCCTCATTTGTTTTGATCCTCAGGTACGTAATTTAATTTGAAAGTAAAAATTCTTTTAAAGGGGAGAACTGTAAAGCCCAACAACCCAGTTGTTTAATAAAAACCCATCACAACCTATTAAAGAAAAAAGAGAGGAGTAAAGATATATATAAGAGAACAGGTGTCTTTGTAGAAACCAATAAAAAATAGTCTCCCTTATCCTTTGTCTCTATATTTCCAAGTGGCAAGGGCACAAAAACAACATCTTTTTATTGCATGTCAAACATTTCTCATATATTTCCTCATTTTATTTACATTAGATTAGAGAGGACGTTATAGGGATTTACAACCCAAAACTCTATTAGAAAGGTATATAACTTCATACTTAAGAAAGGAATTTTCTAGCTAAATTCCATTTTTTATTATTGGTTTTTATTGATCGCAAACTAGTTTGCAGTTGGAATCATGTTGTAATTGTTTGCGATAACAATTTTGATGGAATTAGGAAAAAAAAAGGAAAAATGGATGCAAAATGAGAAAAGAAGGAGGTTAGGAGAAAAGGAGGGGGTGATGTTGGGGTAGAAAAGAAGAAGAGTATTTTTGGGAAAAAAAAGGAAAAAGAAGGAAATTGGGTATTTTAGGAAATTTTAAGATAAAATAAGGGGAAAATATGAAATGTGAATATCTAAGAGCAAAATTGGAATTTAATTCCTAAAAGATTTTTTATAATAATAAAAGAATGTGAGGATAAAATAGGAATTTTAATAGTTAAAGGTAGTTTAGTAATTATGGTGGTAAGATAAAGTAATGATTTTTTAATATTTAAGAATAAAGTGGTAAAAGGGGGTAATTTTGGATTATTAAGTGTAATTAGGTTTTAAAACTTTTCTTAAATTAGGTCTAATAAAACTTTGCAAACTGGAGGATAGATTGGACCAATCAAAATAGTTGAATACGAAGATTAAGTAAGGATAACCTTAAACTGTACTCTTACAATTGTGTATGGTTCACAAAATTATGAATTTTGTTATTAATATGTTATTTTATGGTGAAACATATTTTGAGTTAGTAATTAATCAAATTAATGGTTAATAATTAACTATGTAGATTTTTTAAATATATGAATTTTAAGAATTTGATTACTAAATAAATAATTGACAAGATGCAAAATGTTCAGTGTTTATATTTTATTATGTGCTATGATGTGTATTGCTTGACAATTTGGGAGAAAAGTATGGTAATTATAATTTTTAGCTGTGCATGTGTATAATTAAGAATATTAGGGTAAGATAAAGTATGTTCATTAAATTAGATAGAGATTTGTTTATAATGGTTTGAGAAGAGACTGCGAAAGTTGTGACTCTGTGGCTTACCTAGGATAGGCTATATTTGATAGTCATAGATTGATCGGTTGTTAAGATATAAGCATGTTGTGGCTATGTTCTTGTCTATGGAGTAGGTACCAGGGCATTTTAGGTCTCAGGAATGTCCTGTGCCTATAGCTAGGTATCGAAATAGTATCGATGTATCCTAAGTCTTAGGGATATTCTACATCGATGGCTAAGTACCAGAATGGTTCCAAGGTACCAGTTTATATTAAAGGATTGAGGTACCTTATGTCGATATTTACACATTTGATTACGTTTACACTTAATGAGTGCTTACGAAGAGAAGAGATGAGTTGGTAGACCAATGAATGTAAGCCTACTAGGTTAAACAAAGCCCAATTAATTTAATAAAAGGTAAAATATACATGCTATTAATAAATGTAATATTATTATTAATAATTAATAATAATAAGATTCTGGACATTTATTGAGTGTTTGGGCAAACTGAGTATTGCTTGTGTATCTTAGTATTATATGTATATTAATCATTTGACTATTTTCACCATATATTGGGTTATTTGATTTTAAGAGTATGGTTAAGTTACCTTTACTGAGTAAACAACTCACCTCTTGTCGCTATATTTTTTCTAGGAAATAGAAAGATTGTTGATAACCCCAATACACATGATTGATAGTGTGGAGTCTGGGTGAAGCCAACTAATCAAATTAAGTACAATTGTTTTATTGTATATACTTCTGAAAATTACAGTTTAGGATAGTTATTCTTGTATAGATAATTTTTGGTGATTGATGAACATCACTTTTTAAACTACTAAGATTTTTGGTAATTAATTATGTAATTGTGGGGAAACTTGGCTAAATTGTGGTTTAAGAATTTTGGACCATCACATTTTCTGTGTCCATTATACTTCACCATAATCCACAGTCCGACTATCTTCATTGCTCTCATTGAGTTGTATTACTAAGTCTTTGTCTCTATTTCTATTCTCCAAAATAAAGTTATTAATCTACTTCATTTTTTAGCTCTTGTATTCAATACTAGTTATTCCCTCACCCAATAAACCAACTCCTCTCTAACTTGCTCAATCAATTTTAGTGCATTATGAAATAACATTTAATTCCTTTCCTCCAATAATTTATATAGACAAGAGCCAAAATGATACCATGGATTATTATCTTCTATTCTCCGCTCATCTTAATAGTTTAGAGCCATGACATGCACTTTTTTGTAATTTTCATTCACTTTAGTAATATGGAAGAGTTTCATCACTCTTTTCCATATTTTTAGTAGGAAAATTTACACTTAAAGAATAGATGATCTAGGGTTTAATTGCTTTCTTTCCATAGGTAGCATATGTTAATTGAATTTAGATATGGTTGAGTTCCATCACTCTTTTCCACATCTAGTATGCATACGAAATGACACCTGGGGTAGTAAATTCTTATTGCACACTAATTTAGTCCACTTTAAGAGCTCACTTCTCAAGATTTCTCTATATGATTTTTAAAGAACTTACCTGAGATATTAAAATTAAGAAAAAGTTAGAGCTGTTGTTTTTAATTTTATTTAAAATAGACAATGCTGTTAGTCCTTAAAGGCACTCAAAGCGAGGGTGAATTAGGTTTTCACAAAATTCAACAATTTTTATAAGCAATGTAATTAATTATAAATGATCAATATAAATAAGGAAATTTTTTTTATATAAATTAATTAAACAATTGAATAATAATTTAAAGAGGAAAGGGAGAAGAGAATGCAAACTGATTTATAGTGGTTCGGTAGATAAGCTTTGCCTACATCCACTCTCAAGACTCTTTTTGTAATTCCACTATAATTCTTTTTTCAAGATGAAGAATAACCTTTATACAATCTTTCTTAGTTAAAGGAACCGTTTTTACAATTTTCTTTCAAGGTAAAGAGGAACCTTATTCTCACTTGTTATTATGCCCAAAATAAGTTCTAAAAATACCTAGACTATCTTCCTCACAAATATACAAGGTAGCCGTAGTTGATCATCTAGGGTCGTCTCCTATGGAGGTGAAATTGGTCAACTCAAATTAATTTTGAACAAAAAATAAAATTGATGCAATTCTAAATATTCTATCCCGATTTGTTAAGTTGAGGCTTTAAAAGGAATCACAAAATTAGATTAAAAAGTAACTGATTCAACCAGAAGCAAAAACAAATAGATTAATCAAGGTGGAAAACTCTTGAGAATTAATTTTACTAATTTAATCTTCTATGCATGACTACGGGGAAGTGATCGGGTAGTCATCTCATTAAAAATAACAGTTGGGCTCTAAGATAAACTCGAATAATAAACTAAGTCTAACTTTTGTATATGACAAGTTATCATCCAAATTAATTATAGAAACCTGACTACTAATTACCACTTAAGTTAATATATTTCTAGTTCTTAACCTAAACGTCTATAGTTTCTCGTTCCATATTAAACTTCTTCTCTCTATCCTTTGTTTAATACAAAAATGATGCAAAGTTTGGTCATGCTATTACATTTATTCAGTTCAGAAACTATAGCAAACATAGAACAACAACATAGTCCCTCAATCATGCATATTTAACTAAAATAGCTACATTAATCCTCAAGAAAAAGAGATCAACCCATCATAGAAATAACAAGATTCATCATACTTAAATAGTTCAATCCCATCTTAATCAATATAAGAGAAGTATTAAAGCAGTAAACTAAGTGAATAACCAAAACGAACTTTCAAAAACTAACAGTATGAGTCTTTCAACGAATAAAGGAGTAAGTTTAGTAAAGCAATAGATAGATAATAAACAAAATAAGCAAACAAGTGTTCAGATGAGAGAGCTGTGGTGATCTTTTGCACTCTTAAGCTCTCTGTATCGACTTTCGCCTTTTTCCTCCTGCTTGATTCTGACCTAGATGACCGGATGCTTAAGTTGTTTCCAACTCTTTGTTGTTCTTCTGCTTCACCTTACTCAACCGGTCTCTACTTTATCTCCACTCTTCTCTGCTTTCTTTCTTTATTACTTGGATCATATTCGCAATTTATTATCATATGTGAACAAAAACAAATAAAAATTGGAACGATTTCAATTCTATAATTGTCACCTCTATCGACTTTCTTATAATTTGGATATGCTATTTTGCAGTTAATTTTTTAAGAATAGGGTTACATGCTTCCTTAGGGGTTAAGGATTTACTTGGAATGCTGCCAAGATATCAGTATCTTTGGTTTCATAGTCAGGAGTGCAATAAGTCAATTTATAATCTTTAACACCAGCTTTAAATCCAACACTTGCTTTATCTTTGTTTGTGGTGACATAGTTGACTTATTAGGGAATCTCTGGATTTACGCAATTTTGGGTGTATTTGAATCTAATTCTACTTATGATTCTATTCAATTGGTGGTGGCAAATGATGTGGAAAAGGGTAGTGACAATGATCCATAAGAAGCTTAGCAAACTCTTGAAGTGGCGGAAGCTAACTTGAGTCATCAACGGAATCGGAAAGAGAGAGATTAGAACCCTTGGTACAAATAACTTGCACAATGGATTAGCAATCCAATGCTTTAGTCTACTCAACTATCTTCCCCAATTAAAAAAAAGTAATTAAATTGTTACATTACACATCACGTAAAGTTAGAAGAAGACCCTTTTTTTATCTCTCTTTATTACTTTAATTGTTTCGTAATTTAATTGTAATTAATTAAATTTATATTTTATTTAATTACAATAAATTAATAAAATCAATAAATAATTTATTTGACAAATAAATTATTTATTGATTTTATTAATTTTATTGTAATTAAATAAACAAATAAATTAAATTAAATTATATAAAATACAATAAAATATATAATTATATATCGTAATTATATTCTATTTATATTTTATAAATGTATTCTCTATTTATATATTCTATTATATTTAATATCCATTTTTAACTATATTGTAATTAATATAATGATATATGGTAATTAATGTAATGATAAATGAATGTATAGATAATAGATAAATTTTCTCATATCTTATTTGTCATTCTATTTAATCATATTATTCTATTTATTATATATTTATACCGAATCTAAATTTTCGGGGTTATGCAAACATGATAATAAATCTTGGTGGTAATTCGTTAATGTTAATAAGGAATTAAATAATTAATATTTAAATAAATAATAATAAAAATAAAAGACCCAAAATTTGGATCTATATCCAACATATCACATCTACTAATAAAAAGTTTTTTGTTTTGGTTCGACCAGTAATCATATATGAGATGGTGGATAGTATAAATTTAGAAACACGGTGGTGAAAAGCTTAGTCACCACCTTGACTAACTTGTCTGAATGAACTTGTCACCACCTTTCTCTTTTTTTTCCCCCCTTTTCATGCAAAATTTAGATGAACTTTCATTTTTCATGAAAAATTCATAACATAATCCAATCAACATACATGCAATATTCACGCAATTTTCACTTAATTTATGTCACATTTAGATCAAAACACAAGGATTTGTAACTAAAATCAAGATATGAAGGCAATTAAAAGTAATAAAAACTAGACACAACACTTATATCACACCTAAATACAATAATATTTTCCCCAACCAAATATTACAACTCAAAATATCTTACTTTATCATTTGATAACTCCAAAATGGCCCACTCATACAAATATGACTCAATGATGCTCAAATGATTAATAAAAGGGTTAATTAACAAAAAAATCTAAACTTTCCTCAATTTTTCAACTATAACCCGAACTTAAAAAATAGCAATAAAATGCCCCAACTTTTAATATTTTTCAATTCTAGCCTGATGTTAGTCTCACTATTATCTTTGCTAACATGGCACTGCCACGTGTCAATGGACCCTCACTAAAATTTTAGGTTGATAAAGATGATGAAGTGAGAGTGATTTCATCTTCTTAAAACGATGTCAATTTAGTATCATCTAAAAACGATGTCGTTTCACTAATCTTAAAACGATGTCATTTTAAGAAGATGAAATCAATCTCACTTTTTCGTCTTTCTCAACCTAAAATCCATAACTTTTCTTTTTCGTTTCAAAGTTCAAATCCTTTCATTTGCCTTCCAGGTGCAATGGGAAGAGCTTTAGGGTTCCATCTCCTTGATCCTCTTTACATGATGACCTATCACTTTCTTCTAATTCCAAGCTCTCAAATCCCTAGCTTCTGCAGTTTCTCTTATATGGACTACCCTCATCTCTCTCTAATACTCCTCTTTGTATTATGGAATATGCAGTAAGAACAAGAATTAAAACTAGCTAGGTAGGTAAGTATTGAAGGGAAAGAAGCAAAGTTAAAAGATTTATGATGCACCTTAGTGTCTAGCGATATGGTAGTAAGTGAGGTTGGTGTTCTCAAACTATGGCTTCTGCCAAGGTTGTTGGTCTTCTATTTTTGTCTCTCATGTGCTTTATGGTTCCGAAACTAGTAAAATACATTCTTGCCTTCAATCTTGTCGTATCTGCCTAGTTGTGTAGTTAATTGTTCAATATGTTGTGCATTTGGTGTTTTCATTCCTCCTCAATATAGCATCTCCAATATTCCTATCTATCGTTACATAGGATTCCAATGTAGGTTGAGAATGATGCTTGAAATGATATCGTTTTATTATCATTAAGAAACGGCGTCATTTCACTAATCATATTGACTTTTTCTAATGACATTGACGTGTTTGATTGGTAAGGGTCCATTGACATGTAGCAGTGCCACATCAACAAAGATAATAGTGAGACCAACATCAGATTAGAATTTTAAAAAAATTGAAAGTTAGGGCATTTTATTAATACCTTTTAAAGTTTGAGCTATAAATTGAAAAATTGAGGAAAGTTTAGGCTTCTTTTTGGTAATTAACCTTTAATAAAACTCTTTGAAATATGTGTATACAACACCTAAAACTTTCTTCATACTAAAACCAATGAGAAAACACCTATTTATAGTATTTTGGGACCCAAAATAGACATTGGAGCAAGGAAATCGCCATTACAATGACTATATACAGTGCACTAGTCAACCAGCATGCATTTACAACATTAAATTCACCAGTTGTTGCAACACTGGTCGACCAATATAGCACATTGATCAACCAATATATCATCCAATTTTGCTACAAACTCTCGGTACATCAAATTTAACAATTTTAACCTATATTGGTCGACCACTAACCCATATAGGTGAACTAATCACTGCAAAAACATTATTTTAACAACTTTAAATGGTCAAAAATAATTTTTTAATCCAAATATGCTTAAAAACTTCATAAAATGTTCCCAAAGATTATTTGAAGATCAAGAGGCTTTAGATTAAAATCAAAGGATTTAATGCCTCTTAATGAATTTGAAGACTTATGCAATGCAGTAAGATGATATTGTTATGCATTGTGAACCTTTTTAATCATCAAATTAACAAATTAAGCTTATAAATAATAATAAAATATATGAAATGACCTTAATGAGCCTTGATTTCCTTTTGTTCTTGTTTCAATCTTCATTTCTTTGGATACAAACTTTAACTTCTCTTTGTTAACTTCATGCAATATCTTTTTGAGTTTATGACTTCTTTTTGTTCTAATATTGCTTTTCATCAAAATAATAAACAAATTAGTAGTATTTTTTTTTTGTTATCATCAAAACATCAATTGGAACCTCCATTGGTTCAATAGTCTCCCCTTTTTGATGATGACAAAATATGTGTGATATTAGAGAAAAATAATGAAGTTAAGCATATAAATCACAATTAAGGTACTGATTAGCTCCCCCTTAGTTCATGCTTAAATCACAATTTAATATTAAGCACAAAAGATAAAGAAATATCCATGAAGATAACATAACTTTACTCAAACATATCATATAAGCTACAAGATGTAAGAAATACAAGGATGACAAAACAATCACTCCCCTCAAATTTCATCACTCCCCCTAATATTATCACTCTCCCTAAATCTAATATCACCAAACTTTCTCCCCCTTTTAGAATAATCAAAAGGAAATTTAAAAATACACAATGTAAAATGCCATACGTCAAGCTAACTTGGTTAAAAAATGAATTTGATCAATATTGCCAAACTTTCTCATTATAGACTGCTATTAAATATTTAAAAAGTCAAAATAAAAGTTTAATTTTTGTATAGGCATCCCTAATTGTGTCTAATTCGAAAATTTCTAAATTTTGATATTATGCCTAAGTGAAAATTTCAATTAAAAATGTTAAAGGCAAGTTATCACAAAATTAGTGGTTGGAATTGTAACAAATAAAACATAATTGTAATATCCAACAATCAATTTCATAAAAAGAATATATAATTTTTAAAAAAACCAAAATTTAAATCAAAAGTGCCCAAAATAATAAATTTAAACAAAATGAAAGATATATCGTTATAATTGAAAGGGAAACAACCTTAACTCCTTTAACAATTTAACTAGAAGCGCATCAATTTAAAAAGTTAGGGTTTAATTAAGAAAAGATTGAAAATCCCTAAATTTGAATTTCATGGAATTTTTATAAGAATTTTATGAACTAGGGTGTTTAATATTTTTTAAGGAAAAGAGTTAATTGTATAGGCTTTTGGAGGATATATATATATATAAAAGATGAAAAATAAAAGAAAAGATAAGGAGAAAGCCTTTAGATCATGAAGACTGGTCGACTATACGGCTATACTAGTTGACCAAAGTTTGTCTTGAATAGGATATATGGAGGAATTTTGAATAGACAAGGAGGAGGCTAAACTTTTGCTTTAAACTTGTGATAAACGATTAATGGACTATAAACCCATATTTAGTGTGTTTTATTTGTTATTTAATAGTATTTTTAGTACATATTTTGCTTTCAAGTTTGTTTGTATATGATAATTGTCTTCACAGACCAAAAAGAGAAGAATTCAAGTGCAATCAAGG
The DNA here is from genome assembly GCA_026413575.1 of Erythroxylum carthagenense. Lineage (NCBI taxonomy): Eukaryota > Viridiplantae > Streptophyta > Magnoliopsida > Malpighiales > Erythroxylaceae > Erythroxylum > Erythroxylum carthagenense. Next base: position 67,620,164 of record JANZLD010000006.1, read on the forward strand.
TATAAAATGGATATTTGAAGCAACGTTGGAGATATACGGTCGTGTATATTAATCATGTAAGTCACTGTAAATATGTGGAACTTTAAAGACATTATTTTTGCCCATGCGGAAATACATGTCACGTATGTTGACATACAAGGCCGTGTATATTGCCCATATAATCTTTTACAACTGTGTAAGGTAACGATTTAAAGGAAATTTTAAGATACATGATCTCCCATACAGTCGTGTAAGTGATAGTGTATATTTCAAAAACCTTAGTTTTTACTATAAAAGGAAATTATGAAGGAAAAACCTAGGAGAACGTATTTAAGAGTTGTATTAGACACCAAAGAAGAAGTAGTTCTAAATAGAAGACGAGGAAAATACAAAGATTACATCACAAGATCTAATAAAAAGCAACCTTCATTCTAAATTGAAAGAAGACTTTATTAGAGACAAAAGGGAGATATAGAATAATTTTATTTCTATTTTTTCTTCTAAATAGTTGATATTGAATTTGTTTTTTTTTTAATTTTTAGGAACTAATTTGTGTCGTGTCTGGGTGTGATGAAACCTTAGTTAGAAAGAATAGTATGATATAATCTTTTATTCAATATAGTTTTATTGATTGGTTTATTACAATTCGATTATACAATTATATTTTTGAACTAATATATCTTGAATATTAGTCCAATTTTTGATTTCATATGATTAAGATTAAGAAATCCTTTTGTCTCAATAGATCTAACATAGTTGAAAGGAGTTGTATGCAAACCTAGAGATAGGTTGACATAAGTCCTCTAAATGAATTTCAAACATAATAATGAAATTTACGAATCGAGTAATGCAATCTTATGGGTTTTAACTAAAAAGAGATTTTAGTTAATCAATGGAGGGTTAGTTGTTAATAGTCTTGAGAAAGATATTAAGATAAGATAGGAATTTTCACATTCCAATAATCAATAATTTAATTGCATAATAAGTGTTTAGTGTTTAAGATATTTTAGGGGGATTATCACCTAGATACTACTTATTTGATATCGACTAATCGTAGTATTTTCTTTATGCTAATTCATTATTATGTTAATTTTAATTTAGTTTGTTAATTTTAATTTTAATTAAATTCACAACCTGATTTAGTGATTAGATAATAGAGAAAGAGATAACTTTAGTACTTGCAGTCCTCAAGAGATCAATATATACTTGCCAGTGTTAACTACCACTACACTGTGTACTTATAATTAAAAATTATAATCTTTATAAGCACAGAACAAATCAATCAAGTTTTTGGGACTATTATTGGGGACTATAATATTATAAAAGTCCAGATTCTATTAATCTAGCCATTATTATTATTATTATTATTATTATTATTATTATTATTATTATTATTATTATTATTATTATTATTATTATTATTA
>JANZLD010000006.1:67697233-67714313 GCA_026413575.1 Erythroxylum carthagenense
CCCTAATGAAATGAATCTTTGACCCATTCAATTCCAATGGTTCCAATTTCAATCCCGAAATAATGTACCCAATATTCTAGTACCATTGGACAGAAATTTTCGATACCAAATTTCAACCGGTTCGCCACTTGGCGGTTTTTTTCAGTCCGGAAATTTTCCCCGAAAAATTTCAGAAAATTTTCTAAAATTTTCTTAAAATATAAAACACACAAAGACTCACTCCAAATAATTTTTTAAATACAATTACCACGTAATTCATAACCACATTCCATTTAAGCATAAATACCGGGAAATGTCAGGAATGCAAGTACAGTCAAGTTCATGTGCAATTTCATTATACACGTGCAATGATATACATAACTGTTGCAACCCAATACTAAACACTCTCGGCCCTTTCCAAATTACTATTTTATCCTTCCTATTGGGGGTGGGATATTACAATAAGACCATAAGTTTATAAGGAAGGACAAAATGGACAGTTTAGAATTATTAATGGCAAAATTGAAATAAGAAGGTTGGCTTGCTTTTAAGGAAGAGGCAAAAATGTGATTGAAGATAGAAAGAAGAAGAGAACACCAAAAAAGAGAAAAGAGAGCTAAGTGTTTCGGTTTTTGCAAGAAAGGAAGGAAGTAGACTTAGGGTTCTTCATTTCTTAGTGTTCAAGAGAAAATTTAAAATTGTTCAAGAAGGGAAAAAGGAAGAGGAGGATTAGAGCTTCCATTAGAGCCAACAATCTCACTATTTGGTGATGATTCAAGGTAAATTTGATTTAAATCTTTTGAATTTTTTAAAAGGTTTTGGTTCATACAACTTAAGAAATGTATAGGTTTAAGAATTCTATGATCAATTTTAGTGAATATGTCTTATGGGTTCTCCAATTCGAATCCGTATTGAATGAAAATTTTGTCATTGATGATGGAAATCAATAAAGGCAAGAGGAGAAAGGGGAGAGACATTTTTGAGCAAGTTTAAAGTAAAAAAATTCAAAGTGGGTTTCATGATTATAATTGGATAATGAGCCATTATGTTTTCTTTTTAGTCAAGAAAATAAAATGATTTTTTATTGCTTTATAATTGTGGCATCTGCTGCTTTTGAATGATTTGAGAAATTGCAATATGCTTGATATTTGAATTTGGTTGATTAATTGTGAAAAGATGATGGAAGTGCATATGAAATATTTCATGTTCATGAAAAACATGTTTTGAAAATATGCCATTTGGGCAACATGGTTACAAGTATGAAATGCATGTTATATGGGTTTGGTTAGGTCCCTTAAGTATGTCAAGTGCACTTTGACAAAAGGCTTCTCCCGCCGGCCCGCTAGTGGCATGGAGTTCCTTCATGAACTCCCATAAGTTTACGGCTAAGAAAAACCATTTTGTGAGATTGCGATAGTACATTCTGTTCACAGCTACACAGGACCTTTATGAGAAATATGTAGTACGTTCTGCTTTGGACCAACTCAAATCATTCTAATGTGATTATGTGTTCATGATATGTTGACAAGATTGATGCATACATGATTTGTTTTATTGTGAATTTGGTTGAAAATGTAAGAACCATGTGTTTTATGATTCAATAAGAAATTTATATGACAATGAACATTTTAAATGGTTTTGCTTGTTATTCGTTCTAAACTTGTTACCCACGAGTTTTTAAGCTTACCTCCTTTTCATCCCATCTTCAGGTGAAGAGAATGAGGTCAAGTAACCAAGATTTGAAGCATCATTCTACTTTTGCAATGTTTCTGTATATTAAGTTAGATTTTGTAAAAGAAAGATTTTAGATGCATTTCGAGAATTATTGAGTTTGGTATCTTTTGTAATTTGGATTTTGATGCCAATGACTTAATGTGGCTTGGAATGCCATTAAAGCTTTGTAAACTCCTATTTGTTGTTAATGAATTATGAATTGTGTATGGAAAATGTTGAGTTGGAATTAGGTATATTTTGAAGAAGTTATCAACTTGAGATGATGACTTTTGAGCATGAATTGTGGATATAAATATACTTACAAGCGAGATATTATGGAAAAAGGAAAGATAGGATTTTTGTGAATGATGAGATGTAGTTGAATGTGATGAGTACAATGAGTAGAGATTAAAGAGTTTAATGAAATAATATTGGTAGTTGAATGGTCATGTTCATAACATTCCAAGTCTGTTCATTGAAAGTTTTAAGTTTTCATAAGGGAAAAATTTGTGTTCGGACTTTAGGGAAAAATATGTATTAATCTAAGTTAAATTAGATAAAATTGTCTTCTGAAAAGTTCTAACTTAGATTTCTAGCTTTCCATTGATATAAAGTATGAAATTTTTGGACAATGGAGTTGGGAGATATGATCATTAGAAGTTTGTGATGCTGTTTAAGATGGACTTTCGGGACAGCTACATTGATTTGAAATTTTGACCCTTTTAGAGGCAGAAATTGTTTTTAAGTTCTTCATGGATATTATAGATATAGAAGTCTTCTTTAAAAAGATCCAAAAATAAGCTTAATCTAATATTTGTATTGAAAGTTATGCTCATTTTATCAAGACAAGTCTGAAGAAGTAAAGCAAAGGAGGAAGAAGGGAAGCAAGTCGCGATCGCAACGCGATGTCGCAATTACGACTAATCGTGATCGTGACTTTGCTGGTGTTCTCGGACCTGAACACCTCTCACTCTTTTGATCATAACTTTATCGTCTGACCTCCAAATGACCTGATTTTCGAAGACCTTCCTCTATGTCTCCATAAAAATTTATAGCTTTTGGTATTTATTCGAAAAAGATTGATTGAATCAAAGTAAGGGTATCAGTTGAAAAAGTACGAATTAGATATTTTCACTGAACATACTTCAATATTTTGATGATATCTTGATCTGTAGAGCTTGAAATGAGATTATTATTGTTTCTAAATAAACTAGAGACATAGAGCTACAAAGTATTTGGAGGATTAAAATTTTAATTTAGTCTCTAAGACTATCAATTTTAAGATGGAAGTTGAGCACAGTGTACTATTTTAGTCTAAGAACAGCCCGAAAATATTTGGGCTATAAATTTTAGATTTTTGAACCAAATTGAATGTTTTTGGTTTCATTGGAAACTTAAGACAATGGGGAACAAATATTCTGAAGAAGTCAAATTGAAATTCTAATTGAAGGTTTCCCAAAATCTGTTCAGGAATAAAAACAATGAGTTTGTTTTTTATGTTTGGCTAGTATGGGCAAATCACCTATGTGGGATGATGGCTAATGAGGGTTCATTGAAACGATCCTACGAGATAATATGCACGCTCAAGTCTTATGGTATTTTCACAAGAGTTGAGTTCCGAAAACGAGGTCCAAAATCTAAGGAACTTAAAACAATCTTTTTGTGGTATAACTTCTATACCAATCTTGATGTCCATATTGGAAGCAACTCTATGACATAAAAAGTTACACTTAAGTACTCAGTCTTAATTCTACTCAATTTAAAGCTCTTTGACTCTAACGTATCCCTTCAAAGTTTTAGCTTGACATTAACACCCCCCTTTGTTTCATCAAATAAAACAATGCCATCAATAAATAATATACACCAAGCTATATACTTTTGGATATTCTTGATAAGCTCATCTATAATTACTGCAAATAGGAAGGAGCTCAATGAGGCTCTTAATGTTGCCCGATATCAATAGAAAATACTTTGTATCTCCTGTTATCATCTTTACTCTAGTTTTAACACCTTAGACATATCCCTAATAACCTATATATAGGCAACATGAGCTCTCTTAACTTCTAAATACCTTTGTATGATTTCTTTACGTACCATGTCATAAACCTTCTCTAAATCAATGAAAACTATGTGCAGGTCCGTCTATTTGTCCCTGTAATATTCTATTAACCGTTTAAGGCAATGTATGGCTTATTTCATGGACCTCCAAGGCATGAAAACTAAATTGGTTTTTTTATAAAGGTGCACTATTTCTTACTCTCGTCTCAATCACCCTCTTTTATAACTTTATGGTGAGATTAAGTAGTTTAATGTCTCTATAATTGTTAGAAAATTGGATGTCCCTTTTGTTTTTATAGAGGGATTAGTGTGCTAAGTCTTCACTCCTCTGAAATTTTAGCAAACTTGAGGATCTCATTACAAAGCTTAGTTAACTAAGACCCTCTTCTCCTAGGTTCTTTTACTTCCCTATGAGTAACTCATCAGATCCTACTACCTTTTCACTCTTCATCTTCCTCAAAGCTCCTCTGATTTCTTCTTTTGTGATACACTGACAACAAATTAAGTTATGTTATTGCTCAGAAGTGCTAAGATCACCCAAAAAAATGTTGTTAACTTTGCCTTCATTAAGCCACTATAAGTATCTTTGTCATCTTCTCTTAATATCATTTTCATCCACAAGCCCTTGTCCTACTTCATCCTTTATATAACAAACTTGATCCAATTCCTTCAGTTTTTGTTCCCTTGCTTTCGCCAACTTAAAAGTATCATTTTTTCCATCCTTAGTTTTCAATCATTGATAAAAGTTCCTGTATGCTCTACTTTAGTTTTCAATCATTGATAAAAGTTCTTGTATGCCCTACTTTAGGCATATGAGACTATCTTCTTCTCCTCTTTCTTTACTAGCTTATAACTCTCTCTATTGGCTTCCCTCTCTTCATTTGTTTTAGGATCCAATAAGACCTTATAAGTAGCTTTCTTGATATTCACCTTGTATTGGACATCTTCATTTGACCATCAAGACCCTTTTGACTACCCTTAGGCCCTTGAGAAACTCCCAAGATCTCCTTAGTTGTATTCCTTAAAAGAGTTGCTACTCTCTCGTACATCTAATTAACATCTTCTTCTAGTTTTCATACGTTACAATACTTTATTCCTAAGTTGTTTTATAGTGTCTCCTCGTAGATTCCACCTCTGAGAACTTCTTTTCTTTCTCCAATCCTTAATTATAACATCCATGACTAACAATCTATGCTCAATTGACAAACACGCATTAGGTATCACCTAGTAATCCTTGCAACAAGGTCGATCAATTCGCCTCTTGAGGAAGTAGCTGATCTAATTCTTCAAGGTTATGCTATTAAAAGTTACCATGTGCTTCTTTTTTGCTAAAGGATGAGTGGCAACCCCCAAAGCAAACGCTACAAAAAGTCTAACAAAATAGTCATACTATCTTTCCTATCTTTGTACCCTAAACCCCCGTAAGCATAAGAATACTCGTTTGAAGTCGCCCTTATATGACTATTAAAGTCTCCTCTATAATAAGCTTCTCGTTAAAGGAAATTTGTTAGATCACCTCATTTAACTCTTTCTTGAATTGACACTTAAGCTATTCTTCCAACCCTATTTAAGGTGTATAAGCACACATAATATTGAAAATGAAATCTTTCACGACAATATTCCAAGACAAAATTCTATAATTAGTCATATTTATTTTAGAACTCGGCACCTATGAAAGACAAAAGTTTCATATGCTGATTTGCTTTTAGAACTTCTTTCGAATACAACCAAGACAACACTAATTCAATATTGTGTTCTAAAATATGGGTCCAATATGGAACCACACAAGTGTTATATTACCTAATTCTCCAATATTTTTTAACGTTCTATAGTTTCAAATAACTTTTGATGTTTGTTTTGAACTATTTATAATTTGATCAAGCTCCTCTTTATATTTTCCAAACTTAAAAGTTTGCGTAATTTAAGTAATTGCTTAATTCCTATTATAAAAGTTTTAAAGACTATATTATAATTTCAAACAAAATGCAATGTATTTTAAATACATGGGTAAACCTCTTATTTATAAATTAATTATAATTTTCTTTTAGGTGGTGTAGTTTATATAAAATGAAGGTTGAAAGTATATCAAAATTCTTTGATAACTAGAAAAATAAGAATGAGGGTCATTTGATAGGATTAAAGTAATTACTTAAAGTTTAATTATTAAACATTTATATAAGTTGATAGAAATAAAAATAATATAATTAATAAATTGGTAAAATTTTGATCGTTAATAAGTATTAAATATTGTCTTGTATATATTGCTAGTTTTCGCACATGTTAACAATGATATTTTTATTATATAAAATTTGTTCATGTATGTCTCCTAAGTGATAATAATTTCTGTTCCTCTCGTTCTAACCTGGTTAACGTAAGCCAAGAGATATTTAGAGAGAAGTAGGCCTTTGTTAACCGTTGCCCTGATGAAAAGACTTGAGCAGCTGTCGTTTGCTTTGAAGGCTAAACTTCTTGTCATTCCTTTGGACCTTTCCAGGGATGACTCATGAGAGCAACTTAACTCCGTACGGTGCAACGTGGAAGCGGCAAATATACGAAAGAGATATTCTGATTCGATCACGATGTTTTTATTTTGTTTTATTAAATAAATAAATTTTATGTGTGAATAAAATTAAACGACAGTGGCTCTATAGACTATTGGCTTTTAGCCTCTAGGTCTGGACAACGAAATCATAAATTAAATTTCGTATAATATAATTTAAAATAGTATATTTTATAAGAGGAGGGAAGAAGACATGATTGAGGAGCTCGTCTCCTTGCTTCTAACAATAAGTGACATCGTATGCCACCGATACTGACAATGAATGACATTAAATGAATGCATTGTCGGATTGCTCATAAATAGCTAGGACCACTATAGTTTTTATATACATACAGTATATAACAAGAGTGAGTGTTCTTTTCTTCCACAAATTTTGAGGTCACAAGTTCTAATGATTGTACTTGCTTATCTTGTCACTTGTAACCTTTCCATTCCTATGGCTATGGTGAGAAGTACTCTCATCTTTTTTATCGTATCATGAACTAAATTCCAGCGAAATTAATTATGAATTACATATAATAAGAAATTTAAAAGCAAATATTTATTATTACAAACACTATTTCATAACCAAAATTGCTAGATTAACAATACTAAAATAAAATCAATATTTCAAAAAAAAAAGTAGTTATTTTATTTGTCTTTAATCCATATTTCGATAATATTTTAATTATTTTATAATTTTGTCGTCTAATATAATCAAATAGTGTTAAATCAATATTGAAAATCACTTTTAAATTGATAGGAGAGCACTCATTTATTTAATTTACAAACATGGATTTCAACAATTCGTATTTGAATCGAATGTAGCAATATGTATGTTTATACTGAAGCATTTCAATATGTATCAATATGACAAATCTGAAATAAAAAACATAAATCTCAAAGTAATTCCTACAACGAGCAAGTATAAATAGTATATAGGATAAAGCATTAAATTTAATATAAATTTAAACTCGAAAAGAGTAAAATACTTTGAATAGTCACATAATTGACAAATTTGACGTCTAAGAGCATCTTTATATGGTCACGTTTGATTAATATTTTAAAAATTAAACTGACAGTTAAATTGATAAAATAAAATTTTAAAATTTAATTAAAATTAGACAATCATAATATTAAATAAAATTTAAAAATTATAATATAATTGGAAGAAATTGTTTTTATTTATAAAACTTTTGAAATTTAATTTAAAAAGAAATTATTAAATAATAAATATTTATTTTATTTTAGTTTATAACAACTTTTTAATTTATAAAAATTTATAATTGATCGATTTTTAATAATAAAGATTATTCAAATAAATTGAAAAAAAAAGACAATGTTAAATTTTATATTTAAACCAATTTTTAATCATTACATTTGAGTGACGAGCATTCATTCGCCGTGATAACAACACCACCCGCCTAACCATGTGCATTATTAGTGATTGATAGCGTTTTTTTAAAAGAAATATTATTTTACTTCTTAAACTATAATCTTCCAACTCAGTGTTCACGTGGATTACGTAGCTAAAAAGATTTTATTCTCTTACAAAATCAGACATATTCTCCAATGAAGAGTAAAAAGATAAAGAGCCTGTCTTTTCTTTTAAAATTATATTAATTATCCCTATTATAATATCAATAATTCCCGCCCATTTTTCACATTCCACCATCTCTCTCCAACTTCCATTAAACCAAATAATAGAAAACTGAATAAATTAATTATTGTATAATAAAGTTACGAGTTGTTTGTTTCCGTTTGATTTGGGTTTTTTTGTTGTTATTTTGGAAAATTAGAAATAGACGTTTAAAACATGTTTGGTTCAATTTGTTTTTATTTTTATTTTAACGGCAACTATTTTACAAAAATATAAAAATCTAGTTTTTGTGTATTTTTAAAACAATTTTCTTTGTTTCACTATATAAACTTTATATTTAAGAAACGTAATACATATGTTTTCAATAGAAAGATACTATTGAAACGCGCAAGTCTATATAAAATAGTAGATGTATTCATGATTTTAGCATTTATTTAACTCACAATTCTATTTTGGCTACTTTATTTAAAAGTTCTTGTTTTTGTCCTTAATTGTCCTTAAGCTTATATTATAGAACATGTATAGATACGTATCTACTATGATACTGTAGAATATTTTTGTTATTTTGTTTTCTTTCACTTTTCTATATATAACAAATCAGGAAAGTTTACCGTTGGTCTTCCACGTCATCCAATAATTGTGAAAATACACACACGAATAAAAAGACTTTGTCTTTCTCACCCTGTTAAGAGTAAACGGACAAATGTAGATACAAAAAGTTAGCATTAAGAGAAAGATTGGAATTTTTGTGTTTAGGTACTCGAAAAAACATATAAAGTTCAAAGATCAGGTGCTAGATCCTCTGCTACAATAACTTTCTCTCCTTTTATCTCCCTGTTTATGAAAACAAAGAAATAATGTAAGCGTACACTATAATTTTTGAATAACAAAGCATAGAGGATCCGCTCAAACTAAACACTTTGGAGCAAAAAGGTTGATCCCCAACCTAAAGGGGCCCCCACATCCCGGCCTGACGAAACAACTGAGAGGATGTAAATCAAGTACTCAGCGGCCCGCTAAGGGGGAGGTGGGCAACCCACAGGCTTACAAAGAGCCCACCCTCAAAGCCCACAAGGGACTCAAGGATGTTACTCCCACACTGCAGATCGTGGGATTTGAACCTTGTACCTTAGAGCAAATCTACCCCTCCGGAACCAACTGAGCTACGCCCTGCGAGCCTCAAACTAAACACTTGTTCAAATCACAAGTTGATAATTGTACAACAAGTGTTGATAGAAATAAGTACCCTCTTAGTCTTATCTCCTTTATCCTTCATTGAATCTAGTGGGTTTTTCTTCTTTAGTTGATTTTCTAGCTATTGTCCCATACTTTCTAGTGTGATTTCAAAATTCCAAATCATCTTTGGTGCCATTGAAGTAATTTTCAATTTTATGAGTGGAATTATTCTTTGTCAACTCAAGTTATTCTTTCAGTAATTTTTTTTGAATAAGTTATGGTGATCTATATAATGTTTTAATGTGTTAAAAACACACGTTCTTACATAAGCATGACATGCATCATGCATATATTATGACCTTGCCTAAATTTACACCTTTATTTTTATGCTATAGACTCAAATTTACACCTTTATTTTTATTCTATCATTTCCATGTACTTGTATGCAGTTTAGAATTTAATATCGTTTTCTCATGTTTATTTTGGACTGTGTTTAGCATTTAATACTTTGTATGAATTGTCGTGATTGATGTCACTTACATGTGATTATATTTAGTGATGGAAAGTTTGAACAATATGAACGGTTCTAATGATTGTGTGGAAATAAATGAAAAAGATGGGCTATGGAATGATACTATAAATATGTATTTAATCTCCTTGATGGTTGACGAAGTGAAGAAAGTAAATCGATTACTACCATTTCCAAAACTGGTTAAAAGAATATTAAGACAAGGCTTCAAACAAAATTCAATAAAGAGTGTACTGATATTCAATTGAAGAATAAGTATAACGAATTAAGGGTTAGATTAAAAAATTTCAAGAACTTACTCAAAGAAACATGAATTAGTTACAACTTTTTTACTAGTGAAGTTAATGCGACAAATGAATGTTGGAAAAATCTATTTAAGGTAATATATGTCTTTGTTTTATTAATATATCATACTATATAATATTTATTCTCATATTTATTTTTCATCATTATAGTGCATAAAATGGGTCACAAATTCAAGGAAAAAAGATGTAAGGAATTTTTAGACTTGTATCATACTTTTGGAGATACTATTACAACTGGTTTGCATACACATCCATCAACTAAATCTTCATCGAATAATACAAAAGATGAATATAGAAATGATGTTGATGAAGATTGTTCGTATAGTGAAAAAGAGGATCAAGATATAAGTTCTCCATCTAAGAGAAAGAAATATCCTAAGAATAAGAAGGAAAAGAAGACACATTATAATTTTGTAGAAGAGGTTTTGCTTATAATTGGTGAACAATAAAAAAGGAAAAATGATTTATTGGAGAAAAAACTGAGTGAAACATCATCCACTATAGAGATTAGATCTTAAAAGTCTAACATAATGATGGAAAATCTGAATTCCTTAGATGAATTACATGTTGACGATGTGCAATATGGAAAAGTTATGAAGGCTTTACATGATTCTTCACTTCATAGAGATATTTTTATGAAGATGACAGACACAAAAAAGCTAGATTGGATTATGTCCCCTTAGTTATATTTTCACATTATTACATATCGAATTCTTTTAATTTTACACTTTTATATTAAGCATTATTAAGTATTTTGGACACTTTAATTTTGTGTTTTGTGAATGTTTGACTTAATGTTATGTCTATATTTTGTATGAACATTTTGTCTATATTTGATTAAACCTTTTGATTGAATGTTTTATTAATTATTTAATGTTGGCATTGTAGATACATTAATTTCTTATCATATTTCAAATCAGATTCTGACGATATAATGAAAAAGGTAATCATTATTTCTCTAGCTGGGGGAGAGAACAAAGATTTTTATTTACAAAGCAACCATGTAGAACTTCTACTATCCTAGGTCATGATTGGATATTATAACTTTGAATGGGAATCGTATGAGGATTTATGAAAACTTAAGAATAAGAAAGATGGTCTTCTTGAGCTTATGTAATGACTAAGGAGGCTTAAAGGTAATAAGACATTTAATTGTGGAGGAATAAGTAGCAATTTCTTGATGACTATAGGGCATAGTGAGAAAACTAGAGTCAATGCAGAACGCTTTCAACATTCAACCTAGACAATTTCGAACTGCTTTCGTAAAGTCTTATATGCAGTTGATCATCTTGCAAAAAGAGTCATTACTCCACCATCCTTTACTAATACAACTCCTGAGATTCAACAAAATTCAAAATTCTTTCCATATTTTAGGTACATTCGTATAGTTAATTACTATTTAAATTATATCCTTATGATTAATAATTATTTTAATATATATCTAATTTTTAGAATTGTACAGGAGCAATAGATGCCACACATATTGATACACATGTTTCGACCAACAAATACCATACAGAGGTAAAAGAATTAATCCAACCTTAAATATTATGTGTTGTTACCCATTTGACATGTGTTTTACATGTGCAATAGCTAGATAGGAAGGTATAGTAAATGACTCTTGAGTTCTTTTAGAAACAGTAACAAATTCAATGAATCAATTTTCTATGCTTCCATAAGGTATTGTACTATTTTAAAAAGCATAGTAATTATGTTTCATTTTTAATCATTTTTAATGTTATATTTTTTATATGTTAGGTAAGTTCTATTTGGTTGATTTAGGCTACACCAATATGCCTCGATTTCTTTCACCATACTGAGGTTAGAGATATCATTTACGAGATTATAGAAGAAGAGGAAGACCTCAAGGTCCATAGGAATTGTTTAACTGCAGGCATTCTTCATTAAGAAATCTTATTGAAAGATGCTTTGGCGTTCTAAATGCAAGATTCCCTATACTTAAAACATGTCGAGTTATGATATGAAGAAACAAAAATATATCATTATTGCTTGTTGTGTTGTACACAATTATACTAGAATATACGACAAAGCGATGAATTATTTGACAGTTGTGTTGAAAATAAAGAACAAATTAGGAAAAGTGAAAATAAAGATGTAAGTTTTCAAGGGGAGTATATCATCATTCCAACATAGCTTCAAGGTTTATTTTAGAAGCGAGATGAAATTGCTAAACAAAAGTGGAATAATTATATTAGTTCTAATTTATTTATGTTTCTTTTGTAAATGATAATACTATAATGTTTTAAAGAATTATAATGAACATCTTTTATAATTTTATTGAATTGCATGAAGATAGATACACAAGTTGATCATCAACATTCAGACATTGCAAGATCACCAAGGCAATAACTTATCTAGAGCATACTGTGAGTTAACCTAGATATGTAGACTCAATTATATGTGATTCTGTATGATCGGTATGTTGAATATGAAATGTGAGAACAATTGAATGTGAAATGCCGTAATAAATATTAAATTTGAGAGCAATTGAATGTGAAACGCCAGAATGAATATAAAATGTATAAGTAATTGAATGTGAAATGCCAGAATAAATATGAAATATGAGAACAATTGAATGTGAAATGCCAGAATGAATATGAAATGTATGAGCAATTGAATGTGAATTTCCAGACTTAGATCCGATAAAATTGATACATGTGACAGGAGCTCATAGGAATGAAAGGTAATGAAACATAGCATATGGAATGATGCATTACATTGAAATGCATGATAAGATAAAGAAGTTACGACCGGAGTGACCAATGTGAAAAAGAGCTTTAAGTTCATGATTATACACAAAGAGCCACAGGCTCAGTTATTAATGAGCTCGGTATTCACAACGGATACACAACAGTAAAAAAAATGAGCTCAGTATCCACAATAGATACGGGACAGTAAATAGGTGCTCGATCATAACCAAGCAAAATAAAATGGAGTTACATGTGCATTTGCATATACATCCTTATATGTATCATATGATTGAATTGAAATTAATTATTGAATTGTTTCAAATACGGTTGAAAAGTAAAAAAGAATGTGATGTAATATTCAATACTGGATAGTATGTAATACTTGTTGAATTGGGATTTGACTTGCCTCTATGTATCTGACTCGAGTGAATACATCAATGATGATTCACTCATTGATTTCGCAAACTCATCAAAATTGCAATATTGATTTTCAAGTTTAGAGGATATCTAGTTAGACCAATCAGAGTATAGCTACTACAATTGGACATGAGTTATTGGTCAGGATTAGTTGTACTTACAGAAATCTTTAATCATTATGCATCAAGAATATCATTTCTCACGCATTATCAAATATATACGTAAACTTTGAAGTGTAATGACATTTGTGATTTAATAAGATTGTCAATGAAATGATTCAAAATGAACGTTTGTAATGCTTTTGATATGTGATGCCTTTTAATGTGGTAATGTGATCTTTTTAACGTGTCATCCTCATTAAGTATGTTCTCTAATAATCATTGATATGTTCAGGCATATGCACTATGAGAGTGGTATGCTACATTCTGGTATCAGTGCCTAGGCTTAGTATCTTACATGGGCATTTATCATAATATATTTCAAGGTACATGCATCTTAAACATGTCATAGCATGCAGTGGCAACTGGTCTCCAGTCTTAGTTGCATTTAAATAAGTCATGCATGAACATTTGTTAAAAGTCTGAACTGTTAGAAACAATGAGAAGAATGATGATCTGTCAGAGTGTGAGAAAATGAAAGTTTGTTGACATCTTGAAATAAGAGATACTATATGATTTGATATGTTAGACATAGACTTAGTGTATTTGTATCTATGGTTATATCATCGAATATGATATCAGTATTGTGCTCGTGGTTGTACACCTTTGAATTGATGTGGATGTGAATACATTTTCATGGATTGATTGAAAAAAATCAAAGATACAGGTAGAAATGACAGATTTAAAGTGTACAAGCAAAGTTGGAAGAAAACCAAAATTTACTATTACCTTGAGAGGTTGAACTTAGAACTGGAATGGTTATTTAATTATCGTGTTAAGAGTTTATGATTTAGTATAAGGTTATATCATTGGATATGATATTAGAATTTCATGGTAGTTATGAATCTTATATTTTTGAATTGATTTAGAACATACTTAAGTAAGATGAAATAAATGATAGCAATATATGTAGAAGTCATCAAGATTAAGATGATCAGTTATTATAAGTGCACATCTGATGATGTGGTTATCTTGACAAGTAATGCTACTGAGCACATATTTATTACATGCTTGGATATTGTACATGGAGTGATCTATGACATATTGAATGCTCTTAAGTCTTTTTTTTCTATAAGTAAAATTCTGAGATGAATCAGAGTAGTGCAGTGGAAGCTTGGATTTATGTGGATATATTAAAATGGTAACTACTAAGGATAAGTAACTTTTTTATAGTCATAGACTACTCAAATGGTATCCAAAATCAAACTAGATTAAGGTATCATCAGTTTAAGATATTAATTGGTGATTTTTTTGAAAATAAATCTTTAGATAAGATGTAATGATCTTGATGGTACGTATGAAGGCATAAAAGTAAATGAACACGCTTATTATTTCATCGAGCTCTATTATATAGAATATTCTGATCATGTAAGATATGATAGTAATTGATCTTATTGAGGTATTATGAATGGCTAAAAAGCGATGATGAGCATAGTTGAATGATAAGGATTACTTGAACAGTACAGATGATTAAGAAGAAATATCTTCTTTTGATGAAGACTTTCACCGAAATGTATCATGTAGACCAAATGTTTCATTTCTAGGAATGAATGAATATTGAATGAATATTGGAGTTGGATAAGTATGAGACTTAGGCACGAGAAGTTGAATATCCTATAGAGAGTGCAAGTGATTTATTTGTTTTAAAGTATCCAGACTACGTTATTAGGTTCTTGAATTTAAGATGACACTATTGCTATTACTAAAAGGACTTAGGTCCAAAATGTATTCTATGCTAGTATTCTAAGGAGGTATAAGTTAGATTTGATGTATGAGTTACCATCTTAGGAAGTTAAGATTGCAAATAATTTCAATTATGTGGAGAAATCAGTAAGAGTGGTCAAACATCAGGATAAGCCGTTGAGGAATATAAGGAATCAAATGATTGGAGAAAATTATTTGAGAGAAGAAGACTATTAGGAGATTGAGATAATCATAAGATAACATTA
This sequence comes from Erythroxylum carthagenense, assembly GCA_026413575.1. Classification (NCBI taxonomy): domain Eukaryota; kingdom Viridiplantae; phylum Streptophyta; class Magnoliopsida; order Malpighiales; family Erythroxylaceae; genus Erythroxylum; species Erythroxylum carthagenense. The sequence goes on from JANZLD010000006.1 coordinate 67,712,368, forward strand.
TCCCCATCTGTTGAATCAGTTAGTTAAGAATTTCGGGGACGAAATGTCTTAAAGGGAGAAAAGTTGTAATATCTTGTCTCTTAAATTGTTTAGGGATTAAACTGTAAGATTACTGAGTCACATAAGTGGCATCATATAGAATGAATTTGGTACATTTATGACATAATTTTATGATTGTATTCAAATGCATAATATTAGCATACATACATGAATTGTGAGTTAGACAAATTGTCCTCAATTGATATATTTTGAGGTATGAAACTAAAATGAATGTGACATGAATGTGCATTTCCAATGTCTTATACTTTGGTTTACCAATGACAAGAATTGATGGATTACAATTAGTAATTTCGATTGATTGTTACAATTGAGAGATTGATGAGATTAATATATACACCTAGTCTAAGAAAAATGTCAAGTGATAAGACAAGTTGACATATAGGAAATTTAGGATGACTAAGCCTATGAAATAAGTTACATATGACAGTAGAATTAAGTGATATTTGACATAAATAATTGAGTGACAAATGGCTTAGAGGTTGGGTGACAAATGACCTATGAAAATGAGAAACAAATGGCAGCCTAAGGAGAAGACATGCGGTTGGCCTAGACACTTGACAAATGTCCCTAAACTTACACCTCATGACACACACATGGCAAAGCCTCTTCATTTGTGAATTTATGTTGAAACTCTCTTCTTCTTCTCCTCTTATAGCCGAAATCTTACCTTTTCCATATCTCTGTGTTTTGCCTAAGTTTTGTCCAATTTCCACATCAAAATCCATGCTTTTACCCTTTATAAAGATAGTTATAGAACTAGATCATTGTTATATTTGTTGTTGTCTTTTTATCCTTGCTGAAAACCTTCCTACTCCTATCTTGTATTTGAGATGATCTTACATGCATGGAGGGTTAGGTTAGCTCGATCATTGAGTGCAATTTGAACTAAACAAGTAAGTAAAGTGTTGTTCTTTGTGGCATGTTACGATTGCTAGAAAATGATGCATAAATGATAGTTTCTGTTTTGTTTTTGCATGCATGAAAGACAATAGTTTATGAGCTACCAATTTAATGATTTTGAGTTACAATTGGAGATGAAATTGATGAGAAATTGAAGTATAATTAAGGTAGAATTGAAGTATAACTGAGATTTAATTAATGGAATAATAAGAAGATGTTTTAAATTTGGTATGAAGGTGTTAAAATCTAGAAAAATTAAAGGAAAGTGGATGGTGTACCTTCGATTTAACCATCCAACGATCATGGGCAATACATTAGTTCCTTTCCATGATTGTGGGCAATACTTTAAGATGAAAAAAAAGTTTTGTGTGATTGTTAAATCAACTAAGGATAAGTTATTTTAATTTGGAGTATTTGGACTTGATTAAGGCCATAAATGAACCTAGATTGATGTTTGATTAATTGGTTAAGGGTTTGATAAATTTAGGTTGTTAATTGATGTTATAACTTAAGTAATGGATTGTCTTGATATCAATATATTTAAATTTGGAATTTATAAGTGGTAGAGGAATGAAGGTGTTCTTATGAATGCAAATGTGATATAAAGGTTATGAGTAATGTGAATTAGGTATGAATGAATGAGAATTGGGATATTATATGATTATATAATGCTATAAAAGGATTGGTGAATGTATGATTGATGAATTTAGAATAATCGAGTTTAGTTGAGGTATAAACCTAAATTGCAAAATAGTAGTATACAAGCTATAAAGTTTGAATGATCTGAAAGCATATATGTAACATCCCGTTACTGTTAGCAAGGGCATTTTGGTAAATTGGGACAGACTGATAGGATTGCATCCCATTCATTGACTGAGCTTGCTACTGGCCTCTAATCCTAGAGGAACAGGTTTACTGCATATGCACCTATTCATAGTACAAGTGTTCATGGTTTCCGGTATTGAATTGCGAACTGGAACTGACTG
>JANZLD010000006.1:67718621-67734134 GCA_026413575.1 Erythroxylum carthagenense
GATTTGATTAATAAATTAGTGTTGGGCCTGAATCATTACTGTTATGCGCACTCAACTGTTTTAAATGAGAAAGAAAAGGTTATAAAGAGTTTTAAAAAGTTAGTGATCGTTCTAGTACGCCACCCTCGCGGGTCACGGGCTTGGATATCACTGTAAATGTCGAGTTTGGGTCTTGTCGGGAGTGGGGTGCTACAATATAAGTACAGTCAAGATCTTTATATATTAATACATACCCGGAAGGTCAATTGAGCATGCATTGAAACATGATATATATACATGTGAATGATTAAATAATCATATGTCTGACAACTTAATGATGTGTGAAATATGTGTGTATTGTATGAAGATAGATACACAAGTTAATCGTCAACATTCAAACATTATCAGATCACCAAGGTAATAGCTTATCTGGAGCATATTATGAGTTAACCTAGACGTGTAAACTCAATTTTATGTGATTCTATATGATTTGTTTGCTGAATATGAAATGTGAGAACAATTGAATGTGAAATGCTGGAATAAATATGAAATATGAGAACAATTGAATGTGAAACACTGGAATGAATATGAAATGTGTGATCAATTGAATGTGAATTGCCAAACTTAGATCTAATGAAATTGATACATGTGATAGGAGCTCGTAGGAATGAAAGGAAATGAAACATTGCATAGGGAATGATGCATCACATTGAATTGCATTATCGGATAAAGGAGTTGTGACTGGAGTGACCAACGTGAAAAAGAGCTTTAAGCTCAGGATTATGCACAAAGAGCCACAAACTTAGTTATTAATGAGCTTGGTATCTACAATAGATACAAGACGGCAAATGAAATGAGCCCGGTCACAACAAAAGCAAAAAAAAAAAAGAGCCACATGTGCATTTGCATATACATCCTTATATGTATCATATGATTGAATTGAAATGAATTATTGAATTGTTTGAAATACAGTTGAAAAGTAAATGAGCATGTCATGTGATATTCAATACTGGACGGTATGTAATACTTGTTGAATTGGGATATGACTTGTCTCTGTGTATTTGACTTAAGTGAATGAATTGATGATTGTTCACTCACTGAGTTCACAAACTCATTAAAATTGCAATGTTGATTTTCAAGTTCAGAGGATATTTAGTTAGACTAATTGGAATATAGCTACTGTAATTGGATATGAGTTAGTGGCCGGGATCAGTTTTACCTGCAAATATCTCTAATCATTATGCATAAAGAATAGCATTTCTCACATATTGTCAAATGTATACGTGAACTCTAAAGTGTAATGACATTTGTGATTCAATAAGATTGTGAATGAAATGATTCAAAACGAATGTTTAAAATGCTTTTGATATGTGATGCCTTATAATGTGATAACGCGATCGTTTTAGCGTGTATATAATTAACGTGTAAATTATTCTAATTATATTAATTTGCATATATTTTAATTAACTACAATGATAATTAATTAATTTAACAAAATATATTATATTAAAATTATTAAGATAAGAGTATAATTACAAAAATAGAAACATGACCATAAAATCAAACATATTTTTGTTTTAATTTTTTATTACAAATCTTAACCACACTAAACAAGTTTTTGTTTTCAGTTTTTATATTAAAAATTTTAACTAAACTTGTTTTTATTTTTAATTAAGAAAGAAATCAAAAATAGAAATTAAAAATCACACAAGAAAAAAAAAAGGTGAAACCAATCAACCTCGTAAATATTTTGTCAAAATAAATTAAGACGCTTAATTAAAATTTTAAAAAAGATCAACAAATAAATCCAGGGCCACATTATGATTCATCTTGTCTTATACAAGGAAGCCAAACAAACCAATTTATTACATTCGTCATTATCTACGAGTATAACAAATTTTGTTAATCGATTTTAGCCGAAATACAATAAAAATTGTAATCCTTTTATTTGGACGATATTTATATTTATTTTTGATAGTTATAATTATATTTTTAATTTTATTTAAAAATAAGAAACTTTATTTCGTTATAATAAATAATAATAATAATGTAACTACTAAAAATAAAATTTTAAAATTTATGTTTATTTATTTATTAAAAATAAATATTGATAAATTTTTATTAGCATTTTCTTTATTTCCCTCCTCTATTATTAAACTATTACAAGATCGTAGCCTGTAAACAGAACGATCAAATTCTTCCATGCTTCTGGGAATGGGTTACTGATGTTTCATCAAACAATTTCGTACAAACAAGCAAGTATTTATGATTAATTTGGCCTAGCCTTATCTACCATCACCAAACTAATCTCTCAAAACAAGAGCAAAGTTACGGGGACATGGCTGCTCTGAACACTAAGTGGATAGCTACCGCAGCGAGCATATGGATCCAGTGCAGTTGCGGCGCATCCTACACCTTCGGAATCTACTCCTCCGTTCTCAAGTCCAGCCAAGGCTACGACCAATCCACCCTCGACACGGTTTCCGTCTTCAAGGACATCGGAGCCAACGCCGGAATCCTATCCGGTCTCCTTTACTCCGCAGTCACTCTCGACGGTAATCGCCGTTTGGGTGTCTTCAGGGGGCCTTGGGTGGTCCATTTGGCAGGGGCTATTCAGTGGTTTATTGGGTACTTTGTGATATGGGCTGCTGTCGTTGGTTTGATTCACCGACCGCCGGTACCGTTGATGTGTTTGTTGATGTGGTTGGCGGCTCATGCACAGACTTTCTTTAACACCACAAATGTGGTGAGTGGTGTTCATAATTTTGGTGATTATGGCGGTACCATTGTCGGCATCATGAAGGTGAGTTCTGGTCTCTCCTGTATTTGGTTTCTTATGTTGTCAGTTGGTATTCATTTCGAATCACTAGACTGAAGTGTAGACAAGGCGTTTCTTGAACACCCTTCTCCGAATAATTTGATTAGACATATAAAGAAACCATTTTTAAGGACACCCATATGCAAATAACTGCATAATCTGTTTGCTGAAGTTATCTCTTGAACATTTGTTCATTCCTTATTTTTCTTCCCTTTTCCCTTTTAATCCACTCGTAAAATGGATTAGAGTAATAGGCAAACCTTTTGTTGGAGTGTTGACTGCAAATTCTAAAGAAAAAAGCATTTTTTGGCTTTGTCTCCAGGGATTTCTTGGCTTGAGTGGTGCAATATTGATCCAATTCTATGATACTGTATGCAAAGGCCACCCCAGTACTTTCCTTTTACTTCTGGCACTGACGCCAACGACAGTCTCTCTCGTGCTTATGAGTTTGGTGAGGAACTATGACACTAGCACAAGAGATGACAAGAAGCATCTTAATGCTTTCTCATCAGTGGCTCTGATTATCGCTGCTTATCTCACAATCCTCATAATTTTGGAGAACATTACAAGTTTGTCATTATGGGCACGTACAGCTACCTTCACAGTCTTGTTGGTTCTAGTTGCCTCACCTCTTGGGATTGCAATAAGAGCCCAGAGGGAGGAGTATGATAGATTTGCACAAGCTTTATTGGAAGGGAGTGGTTATAAACCAAATCCATTGATGTCTTCCAAGTTTTCTTCATCCAGGGGTCCTAAAAATAATCCTGAACTACCCAGTGATGAAGGTCAAGCTGGGGACTTTTCTAATGACGAGAAGTTGCCTGTTGCACAAGACATGAATCTCTTGCAAGCCATGAGCACTGGAAACTTCTGGCTGCTATTTATAGCTATATTTTGTGGATTAGGATCTGGTCTTGCAACTATAAACAATGTTAGTCAGATTGGAGAGTCTCTAGGTTACACAACCTTTGAAATAAACTCTTTGGTTTCTTTGTGGAGTATATGGAACTTTCTTGGTCGATTTGGAGCTGGCTTTGTTTCAGATATTTTCTTGCACAGAGGTGGCTGGGCAAGGCCCTTGTTCATGGCCATTACTTTGGCTGTCATGACAGTTGGCCATATAATTGTTGCTTCTGGTTTTTCCAAGAATCTGTACTTTGGTTCAGTCCTGGTGGGCATCGCATATGGCTCACAATGGTCATTGATGCCTACCATCAGTTCTGAGATATTTGGAGTTGGGCATATGGGAACTATATTTAATACCATTGCAATAGCAAGTCCCCTTGGATCGTACGTGTGCTCTGTGAGAGTCATTGGATACATTTATGATAAGACAGCAACTGACGAAGGCAACAAATGCTTTGGCACTCGATGCTTCATGCTGTCCTTTATGATTATGGGAGCTGTTGCTTTCGTCGGGTTTCTTGTTGCTCTTGTATTGTTTTTTCGGACACGTAGGTTTTATGAGACGGTTGTGATCAAACGCCTGCATCATTCTTAATGACCATGGGAGACAGAGGAGGGAGCAAGCAACTGTTCAAACTACAACAAGATAGACTTGGATTTTCATTTTGTTCTAGTAGTTGATACTTCTTTCATCTGTCAAACCTTGAGCATATAATTTCTTAATCAATCTTTTGTCCCCTCGATGCGTGTCTGGGTTGGCATGTAAGCTTTCATCGTGCATCAGTGTTTTGAAGATTGTTAACCCTTTTCAATGTAATTCAAATTGGGTTTCTTGAATACGTATTTTTGGTATGAGAGCAACTATGCGTGTGAAGTTGGAAGTTCAATTGAGGAAGTTTCTTTAACTCTACAATTTTACAGTTCTTGCAATACTTGTTTAGCTATTTATTAAATTTCGAGATCAAACTGGTTTCTAGAATGACTCGGTTTATAGTATCCTATTCATTGCTTTTCGAAGTGTTTGATTACGGTTTTTCTGGATTATAAATCGTAGAACAGTTCAGTTTGTAAATAACGGTTAGAAGTTGGGAGGACCGAAAGTTCCTTAGCAACACGAAGCTACTTTTAACCTTCATGGAGACTGGAGCTCGAATGTACTCGAAAAACAGAATTCAGTGTCCATCTGACGGCACTTTTAACACCTGGATGAACGTTTTCGTTTGGTCAATCCCTGAGTCATGGCCCCATCCTCGAACTTCAGCAGCTTAATAGATAAATTTGTGAACTACTTCAACAAGATATGACGTCTAAAAATCGGAATTTGTAAACGGAAAGTGAATTTGGCGACGAAAATGGAGAAACCGAAGCTGGATGTTATGCGTTCATCCATCCACAGATGCGAGCATATGATCCAGTGCACCAGCGGCTATTTAATTCCCAAGTCTCAAGGTCCAGGCAAGGCTGCAGTCGATTAACACTGGACACCGTCGCTCTTTTCGAAGGTATCGGTGCCATTACACCTTTCAAATTATGATTCCGTACAAATAAAGCGCACTAACAGCATCCTTTGAAGATTAAAAAAAACTGAAAATATCAACTCAGAAAACATACAAAATATTATTTGTTAAAATAATTGCATCAACAGTTTTTTCTGCACGATGGGTGGACAACAATTCAGGATAAAGAAAACTCTAAAACTCCATTGTAATAATAAAGAAAGATGTGATTAAAAACCCAATCTTTAAGCCTTACACTCAAATCAATTTAGGAAAAAAAAAACAAAAGAATTCCCCCATGCCGTTATAAGCTAGTTGAATATGATTAGTGAAAATATTGTCTCTAATTTTTTGAAGTGTTTGAATTCACTTTAGTTTTCATAGGAACTATTTACTAGGATGCGGTAAAGTTTTTTTACAGTTTTCTCAAAACGTAAATTCTCTTAACGGATTAAAAAATCTTTATACTTACAAATGATAAGAGCAACATCTCAAACATTGAACACCATTTAAACTAGGGGCCAAGTTAGGGTCAAAACTAATAGCTCCCAAAAAATAGACTTGATATAAGGAGAAATTAATTTTCACTACATTATAAATGATTTAGAAATCAATAAATTTTACATATTTTGATTCGATAAAGAAGACATGATACCTTTTTTGTGTAGAAAATAAAATTAATTTGTCTCCTCTTCTCCCTTTCTCTTCTCTATACACTCTATCAGATGAATATTTGAAGTTATTCTTAAAAACATATATAAGAGGGCAGAGAGAGGGCCAATTTTATGTATGCCTTTCTTTTAATCAGATACGTCCATTAAGTATCAATAAATCATTAATTAACATATGAGATTTTTCTATATTAATAATTTTCCTAATAATATTAGATTGCATAGTTATATCTGAATGAGAAGTTAGTAGCCTCAATCTCTAAATTTTAGTCCATTTGGAAAATTGCCTTTAGGCAACTTCCATAAGTCTACCACTTGGCCTAAAATTGGGTGAAACGAATGCAAAAATATGATGCATTTATAATTAAGCACCAAAACTCATCCTACAAAATATCATAATTATCTAAATATGATAAAACACTAAATGTAGGTTATGGCAGTTGTTTATTTATTACATATCATACTCCCTTTCATGTACCACAAACATCGATGTTTTACCATACTAGACCTATAAATGACAAAAGAAATTTCATTATGGTCCACAGTAATGTTTCTATTAACTTTGAGCTCATTGATATGTTTATGATATACATCATTTATTGTTTCTAGTTGCACATAATTGTATTATGATATATGTTTCTGATATACACCACTTATTGTTTCTAGTTACACATAATTGTATTATGACATGTCATAATACAATTATGTGCAACTTTGCTATATATCAGAAACATATAATACAATTATGTGCAAAGTGTCAAGTTTATTAAATACATCATTTAAAAGGACAACCAAGTCCCATTCTTTGTGCATGTTCTTTAAATGTCTTTAGTTGTAAATCTTTAGTCAACGGATCTGCTATCATGAGATATGTTCTAATATGTTCAATATATACTTTTTTTGTGAACCTCCTCCTTAATGGAAAAATACTTTAGCTCCATATGTTTAGCACCTCTTAAGTATTTGTCGTTTTTGGAGAAGAACACTACTGTAGAATTATCACAATACATTTTCAACAGCTTAGTAATGGTGTCAACAACCCCAAGTCCTGAAATAAAGTTCCGCAGCCATAATGTATGTATTGCGGTTTCAAAACATGCCACAAATTTTGCTTCCATGGTGGATGAGGCAATGATAAATTATTTAACACTTTTTCATGATATTGCTCATTTGGCAAGAAAGAACAAATAACCATAAGACTTTCTGCTATCAATGCATCTAGCAAAATCTGAATATGAGTATCCAGTCACTTCTAAGTGATTAGATCTTCTTTACATGAGCATGTAATTCTCTGTGCATTAAAGATATCTTAAAACTTTCTTTGCAACTTTCCAATGATCAATTCCAGGGTTACTTTAATACATGCCTAGCATTTCAACTGCAAAACTAATATGCGATCTTGTACAGGTTTGCGCATACATTAAACTTTCCACAATAAAAGCATAAGGAATTGATTCTATATGCTTTCTCTCTATATCATTTTGCAGATATTGCATAAGAATAAATTTATCTCCTTTTTGAACCGGAACAATTCCAAAAGAACATTTTTGCATATTAAACCTCTCTAGAATTCTTTCAATTTAGGCTTTTTAAGACAATCGAAATAGTCCTTGTGATCTATCATGGAAAATTTCAATTCCTATCACATAGGATGCCTCTCTCATATCTTTCATTTCAAAATTCTTTGAGAGATGATATTTTGTCTCATGTAATATATACAAATGATTAGTCATAAGAAAGATACCATCAATATATATGACTAAAATTAAAATTTTGCTCCCATTAATCTTTCGGTTATACAACGATCAACAATATTTTTTTTGAAACCGAAAGAGGTAATGGTATCATTAAACTTAATATACCATTGCCTAGATGCCTATTTGAGTGTATATATTGATTTCTTAAATTTATATACCATATGATCTTTTCCTTTCAATTGAAAAACCTTTATCCATATAAACTTTCTCCTCAGGATTTCCATTTAGAAAGGTTGTTTTCACATCTATTTGGTTTAGTTCTAAATTAAAATGAGCTACCAATGCCATAATAATATGCAATGAATCTTTCTTTGTGACAGGTAAAAATGTCTCTTTATAATCAATGCCATCCTTTTAACTATATCCTTTAGCAACAAGTCTAGTCTTATATCGTTCGATATTGCCATTCGAGTCAAATTTGGTCTTGAAAACCCATTTACAACCAACTTGTTTGGAGCCTTCTGGCAATTCAACAATATCCTAGACTTTTTGATCATTTATGGAATTTAGCTCTTCCTTCATGACATCAATCCACTTTTCTAACTCAGCACATTCTATGGCTTGTGAAAATGAAACCGAATCTTTATTAATTCTAATATCAAGATCTAATTCTTGCAAATAAACTTCATAATCAATTGAAATAGCCAGATAAGATATTTTGTATGACTCATTTGCTTCATTTGTGTGAGTTAGTTTCTTGAAGGGATATTTCATCATTCAAATGTTGTTCATTGTTGTCAATATGTTCTTTAACACTTGGAACAACAATGGACGAAGGAACATTTACAGATAAAGGAACATTTATCTTTCCTTTATGTCCACAGTTCGTTGTTCCTCACTCCCACTAACTTCACCATTTTCAATAAAATTTTCTTTACTAGTTTCCATTATTCTTGGACTATGATTTGGACAATAAAATATATACCCTTTAGATTTCTCTAGATACCTAATAATGTAACGACTAACAGTTCGAGAATCTAACTTTCTTTCGTGTGGAATATAAACTTTTGCTTCTGCTAGGCAACCCTAAATATGTAGGTTCCTTAAACTAAGTTTCCTATGTGTCCATAACTCAAAAGGAGTTTTGGGAACTGCCTTATTAGGAACCCTGTTCAACAAGTACATGGTTGTTTTTAGTATATACATCCATAAGAATTTGGGTAATGATTAATCACTCATTAGGCTCCTAACTATACCCATCAATGTTCTATTATGTCTTTCTGCCACATCATTTTGTTGAGGTATGTATGGCACAGTGTATTGTGCACATATGCCACATCTTTCAAGAAGTTTAGCAAATGGACATGGACATTGTCATGTTTCATTATATTTTCCACAATATTCACCACCTCTATCAGATCTTATGATTTTCACTTTCTTATTTAATTGCCTTTCAACCTTATTAATGTATACTTCTAAAGCATTTACTGCTTGAGATTTTTCTTTAAGCAAATAGACATATCCATGATGTGAAAAATCATCAATAAAGGTGATACAATACTTTTCTCCACTAAAAGATGAAGTATCAAAAGGTCCACATACATTAGTGTGTATAATTTCAAGAAGTTGAGTGCCTTGTGACTCCTTTCTTATTATATCTAATTTTCTTTCCTTTAATGCAATCCACACACAAACCAAGATCAGAAAAATCTAGATTATGCATAATCTCATTCTTTACTAATCTTTCTTATATTTCTTTGGATATATGACTAAAACATTTACGCCATAAAAAGCTAAACCTTCATTAAGCATACTACGCTTAATTCCAATACTTTGATGCACAGTAAATAAGGATTTAAAAAATTGATCATCAAGTTTCAATTTATATAAACCATCAATAAGACTACCAGAACCAATAAGTCTAAAATTCTTATATAAATTGAAACAACCATGTCCAATAGTAAAATTAATACCACAATCATCCAGCTTTGAAATAGAAATAAGGCTCCTAGAAATTGAAGGTACATAAAGAGTCTTTAATAGGTCTAAATAATAATCAATATCTAAGACCAAACGATAAGTCCCTATGCCTTTAATCGAGCCTTGTTTTGATTTCCCATATACAGGAAATTCTCAGTTTGGCTTGTGGTTTGGATCGTAAGGAATCCTTGCATTGTATTAGACAAATGAGTAGTAGCTTCAGAATTAAACCACCAAGTATTATGAGGAACATCAATTAAATTAGATTTGAAACATACAAAAGTCTTAGATATACCTTTCTTTCGAACCATGCCTTACGTTTAAGGCAATCTTTCTGATAGTGTCTTTCTTTCATACAAAATCGAGACCTATCATTATCTTGTTCCTCTTTTTTAGCCTGAGATGCTTTAGTAGGCCCTTTCTTTTTCTTAAAACTTTTGGCTTTTACCTTTGGTGCTTTATTAACTCCTTGAAATGTGAGGTTGACTAAATGACTTCCCATATTCTTTAGTTTATTTTCCTCTTTAATAAGCTTGCCAATCAATTCATTAACATCCCATTTGTCCTTAATAGTGTTATAGTTAATTTGAAAAGCACCATACTTAGGAGGCAGTGAGTTCAGAATAAACTGAACTAGAAAGGAGTCATCTATAGCCATACCTAATGTCTTTAATCTTGCTGCAATATTAGTTATCTCAATGGTATGTTCTTGCATATCTACATCCCATCAAACTTCATGGTCATAAGTTCTGCCATTAGTGTACTAACAAGTGACTTGTCTGCAGAATAAAAACATTCTTCCACAAACTTTAGGTATTCCTTTGCATTTTTTGTTTATGGAATAGTAGTCTTGATGTTATTCTCTATAGTCATTCGCATAAATATAATGCTCAATCTGTTAGACCGTATCCAAGCTTTATATTTGGACTTCTCTTCTTTACTGCTTAAATTAGTAATAGCAATGGGTTGTTCTTCCAAAAATGCCAAGTTAAGATCTAACACACCTAAGTAGAAATTGACTTATTCATTCCAATCAGAAGTTTAAACCATTAAATATGTTAACGGAAAAAGCTTGCAAATGAAGCGCAATTGCTGCAAGTAAAATGTAGATACTTATAATTAATTCTATGATAGATTCAGATCATAGTATATTATAGAACACCTTTGGGTATATATTACAACACACAATTATAAATAAATGCCACTTTTCATCATTATCAAGAAATTAAAATTCTTAACCAAACGCATATGTCATCTTTGGATAAACAAAATATATTTGACTTAAGAAATTTAATTTCTTCATTGATAATAGAATAAATGAGTTTTATTTGGGCAAATCCTAAAGTTATAATAATCAATGAACGTCATTTATTCATCAATTTGCCTAATTGGCATTTTATGAGTGTCACAATTAAATGACTATTTTATGCATGATATTTTCATCATTTATTTTAATAAAATTAGTTTGGTCACTTTGGTGAGTATAAACTAATTTTAATCATACTGTCAAATATAAATAATAATAATAATATATATTCATAAGATGAAAATATAATTCCATAAGTTACTTTTGATTAACGACTTTGCAAAAACCATACACTTTGACAAAAACCAAGTTCATACAGTGACTTTGGATTAATGTTTTGGAAAAAACCAAATTCATATGACAGATACCACTTTGAAAGCATTTCATGCTGAAAAGAATGACATCCAAAACATGGCTTTTACAAAGAGAGGTTGTTGTTTTGCTTCATACTTTTATCCGTATATTGATACAACACGTTAAATGCATATAAGACTAGAAGACAATATAGTGACATACATTAAATACATATAAGACAAAAACAACACATAATAAATTCTAGAAGAGTGCATCTAGGAATCATACATTGTGAGAGAAACACCAAAGGATGATGACAACATACATTAAATGCATAGAAGACAAAACATCACATATTAAATGCCCAGAAGAGTACATCTGGAATCTTATGAGAGAAACATAGTTTCTTCATACCATTACAAGTGGAAGATTTTAACCACGTAAAAGTTCATAAGTGAAACATAGGTAGAAGACAGTAGACAGATTCTTCAACACTCATTATTCATTACAATGGAAAAATTATAGATTTCTAAACCTGCTCTGATACCACATGTAAGGAGAAATTGATTTTCTCTATATTATAAAGGATCCCTAAGTCAATAATTTTCACATACTTGGATTCGATGAAGAAGACATGATACTTTATTTACATAGAAAATAAAATTTGTTTCTCTCCCTTTCTCCCTTTCTTTTCTCTATACGCTCTATCATATGGATGATTGAAGTTGTTCTTAAAAACCTATATAAGAGGATAGAGAGAGGACCAATTTTATGTGTGCCTTTCTTTTAATCTGATGCATCCATCAAGTATCAATATGTCATTAATTAACGGATGAGATTTTTCTATATTAATAATTTACGTAATAATATCAGATTGAGTATTTATATTTGAATGGGAAGTTACTAGCCTCAATCCCTAAGTTTTAGGCCATTTAGAAAATTACCTTACGACAACTTCCAACACTTGATACAATAACATAGCAATATTGAGTCTGAAAGCCTTTAACCTCCTTTGGCAGTGAACAAACTCTATTGACAACATATTGTAAAGCTAAATTGGTTTAAATATATTGGCCTAGATATAGAAATTAATCAAAAACCCAATGTCTAACAATATACTAAGTATAATACTTCTTCAGTTTATAGGTGGAATATATATTGAATGTCTAAATACAACATTTTGAATATGATTCAACAAATAACAACAACTGCTAATACCTATGGAAACTAGTTAGGAATTTTTGATCCTGATATAGTTATTAACATTTAACTGAATCTCAAAAACTAGATATCCTCAAAGCAATTAGAGTCATTGAAAAAAGAGAGACCATTTTAGACAAGAATAGTGAGCCAATCCAAGATGTTGTCCCAACTTTGATATTAACAATATCTTTACATTTCGTAGGAGGTCCCTCATACATGAAAGATAAAAATGCTAAGTTATTGTCTGATCTTAGGAGTAAAAAGCTTTCAAATTTTAAATGCTATAAAGATACTTTTTTAACAAAAGTCATGTTGAGAGAATAATTAAACAAACCTTTTTGGAAGAAGAAGTTCTTAGCAAGACTTCCTCATCTATTAGGCGAGGAAGTGAGAAATAAGATTAGAGAAAGCCATAATGACTGATTTTAAGGAGAAAAACAAATTAAGGTACTAACAAAAGGTAAAAAATTCTTCTTAGAAGTCATAAACTATATTTAGGACCCCCAATTACAAAAAGAATACTTACTGAAACTATAACAATTATTTGAAACTCCTAGTTAAAACCTTCCATTGACATCCTCCTCTACCTATAATTTGACAAACATTTAAATAAGGCTAAGAAAAAATTTTAAAATTAACATTAACATTGTCTAATATATACCAAGAAATCATAATGATCAAACAAAAACTATATAAATAAATACAAACAAAAGAAAGATAGTGAAATTATTAAAAAAAACTTGCTTTAACAAATCAATAAGGAAGAATGTTATTTAGATGAGGTAATCAGCAAAAATCTTAAGGTCAACAACATTAAAAAAACTACCTAAAGATTTTAACCAAATAACATTCTAAAAATATTTAATTAGGATAACCTTTAGGATTATCGAATATTTTCATAATGAGTCAATTACTTTATCTGAAATAATAGCTAATTTGAATTGTATTAAACACGGAATAATCCCCAAAAGATTATTGCAAAAAGGCCACCAAAGACTCAATGTCTGTTTGGTTAGCGTCTTCAACATGTAAAGATGGGACGAGACAGAAATCTGAAGACAGAACATAACAAAAATTGGAGACAGTGGGATGTTTGGTTGCGATGAATAAAACAAAGGAAATTGTCCTGTCCTCAGGACTGAAATGTGTTTAGTTGTAGTGGACAGAACAAAAAACAGTGTTAATGACGAAAATGCCCCTACAGTATATTATATTGGAAAGATGTAATTCATTGATTATTTTATAATTGTATCAATATTTATTTGAAGTGTATCTATAATTTGTTAATTACATTGAAATAAAATGAAAAATTAGGCATATTTATTGAAATACGAAACTTAAAAATTAACTATCTTACAAGTTAATTATCTTATTATTAACTTGTAACTGAAATAAAATTAATTATCTTATTATTATTATTATTATTATTAATTTATTATTATTATTATTGTTATTGTTATTATTATTATTATTGTTGTTGTTGTTGTTGTTGGTGGTGGTGGTGGTGGTGTTGCAAGGGATGTGTTAGGTTTCGTATGTAATTCAGAAGGTTATTTTTGACATTTTCAGTTCTTGTCTGTAGGACAAGAATTCTTGTACCTCAGTTTTGGAAAGAACAAAAATTTATGTCCTTGTCCTTTGAGGACGAAACAAAAATGACTGAGGATAACAAGCAAACAAAGGACAAAACTTTTGTGTCTTTGTCCACCGTCCTCACCCACGTGGACGCTAACCAAACGCAGGGTCAAAGATGCTAATAACTCAAAGCTTAGGATAAACTATCAAACTATACTTGTGTTTGTTAAAGAGAGTTTTTAGTTAAAACCTCTTTTGTGATAGTAGAGGATGTACACTACATGGTTATTTTAAAAACACTTTCATAAAGTTTATTGTGAGCCACGACAATAGAAAACTTTGCTTTTTAGTCATAGAAAAATCCAAAACTAGGAACATCAATTTGATAAAAGTCTGTTCAATCTATGAAAACCAATTGAATAACATAATCAAAGAAAAACAAAAACAATTTACATAATCAAAGAAATATATAGTGAATAAAAGAATAGAGAAACAATTGCAAGATGAGAAAACAAAACAAAAGATTTAGGAATTTGTAAGAAAAACTTAAAAGTGAAATATATGTAGATTTGCCTAGTGCTTTTTGGCTCAAAGAAGAAAAAATTCCTACCAAAGTCCGTTCAATTCAAACGAACAGATTTAGAGTAACTTTGCAAACAAGAAATCAATGATTTGCTAAAGAATAAGTTAATCTCTCATTCTAGGTCTCCCTGAAGTTGTGCAACCTTCCATGTTAACAAAAATTATGATAAGGAAAGAGTTAAGCCTAAGTTAGTGATCACTTACAAGCCTCTTAAGAAAGCATTAAATTGAATTAAGTATTATATTCCAAAAAAAATTACTTAAAGGACTTTACAATTCCTAAATCTTTTCAAAATTTCATATGAAATTAGATTTTTAGTAAGTCTAGATAAACCCTAAAGATAGATAAATAATTGATTTTACTATTCCATTCAGACATTACAAATGGAATGTGATGCCTCTTGGATTAAAGAATGCTTCTTTTAAATTCTAAAGGATAATGAATGAGATATTTATCCCATATTTCAAATTTCACATTATCTACATAGATGATGTCCTAATATTTTTCTCAACATTAGAGTAACATTTTAAACACATCAAAACGCTCATAGATGTCATCAGGAAGAATGCGTTAGCGGTTTCAGAAGCAAAACTTTGCCTTTTTCAAACTAAGGTTAGGTTTCTTAGGCATTATATCGATAATGTCACAATCACACCAACTAAGAGAACCTTCAAATATAGCAATGAATTTCCCAATGAGATATTTGTTAGAAAACTATTGCAAAGGATTTCAGGTAGCCTAAACTATGTTATGGAATTTTAGCCTAACCTAAATAGGCTCTACAAGCCTCTTCATAATAGATTGAGTAAAAACCCTTGGACTAAAGAACACACTAGTTTAGTGAAACAAATCAAAGTACACTACAACAAAAATGACATACGATAATATGTGATAAGTGTTATTAAATATGAATAGTAACACTAATGACTATGCTATGACAACCCATGTTACTAAAGATATGATGCTTTAGTAACAGTTTTGACATGTTATTGTCGAGTTTAATAT
>JANZLD010000006.1:67739599-67754729 GCA_026413575.1 Erythroxylum carthagenense
TTATTATTATTATTATTGTTATTATTATTATAAATTTTGTTTTGATTATTATTATTATTATTATAAATTTTATACTTTTTTTTTTATTTTTATCTGTTTTGTCCATCATAACCAAACATCTCACTATCTCCAATTTTTGTTCCGTTCCGTCTCTGCATACAGGAGACAGCAACCATACGCATCGTTAGATCAAGTTCATTGTACAAGAGATTAAGCGGGATGGGTGCTTATGGTTGAAAATGACATTAACAGAAGATGGCAGAGATACTTTTATTGCCTTTTAACGAAGGCATAGAGGATAACATATCTTTAAATGATCTTAGGATGTCTAAGAGGTTTTGTAACTTGACTCGTTACAGACAGATTACAAGGGAAGAAATTAAAAGAGCTTTAAGAAAGGCAATAGGGTCTGATGAGATACTCCTTAAGGTGTGGAAGACCCTAAGACAAGATGATTTTACTTGGCAAGCCAAGCTCTTTAATGTGATCCTTAAGATCGCCAAAATTTCAGATAAGTGTAGATTGAGTATGTTAATTCCTTTATATAAGAAAAATGGGGCATTTAAAATTGTAACAACTATAGAGGCATCAAACTATTTAATCACATCATGAAGTTGTAGGAGAAGGTAATTAAGAAGAGAGTGAGAAGGAGGCTCTTATCTCAAAGAACCAGTTTCACTTAATATAAGGAAGGTTCATGACAGAAGCGTTCCATCTCTTAAGAAGATTAATCGAATATTACAGGGAAAGACAGAATAATCTACACTTGGTTTTTATTGATTTAGGGAAGATATATGACATGGTACCTAGGGAAATCTTGTGGAAGTTTTTAGAGGTTAAGGGAGTTACTTTGTATTATATACGAGTTGTTAGGAATATGTATGCAATGATATAAACTAGAGCAAGGATAATAGGAGGAGATACAAAGAACTTTTCTATCGATATTGGGCTACACCAAGGCTTCTCATTGAGCCCTTTTCTATTTACAGTAGTGATGAATGAGCTTACTAAGAATATCCAAAGGGATGTGCCTTGATGTATATTGTTTGTTAACAATATTATCTCAATGAATTAGACAAAAGAGGGTGTCAATTTTAAGCTAAAATGATAAAAGGATACGCTAGAGTCGAGGGGTTTTAAATTGAGCAGAACTAAAACTGAGTACTTACCCTGCGTTTGGTTAGTGTCCTCGTGGGTGAGGACGGTGGACAGAGATACAAAAGTTCTGTTCTTTGTGCTGTTTGCTTGCTGTCTTCAGTATTTTTTGTTCTGTCCTTAGAAGACAAGGACAGAAATTTTTGTTCCTTCCAAAACTGAGGTACAAGAATTCTTGTCCTACGGATAAGAACTAAAAATGTCAAAAATAACCTTCTGAATTACATATGAAACCTAACACGTCCCTTACAATAACAATAACAACAACAACAATAATAATAATAATAATTATCATCATCATTGTAATCACAATAATAATAAAATTAATAATTAATAACTAAATTAATAATAATAATAGTAATAATAATAATTAATTAATTAATAATAATAATAATGATGATAATAATAATAATAATAATCATAATAACAATAATAATAATAATAATAAATTAATAATAATAATAATAAGATAATTAATTTCGTATAATAAATTAATAATTAAAATAATTAAATAATAATAATAGGTACAACATTTATTATAATAATAATAATCATCATACTAAATTAATAATTATAATAATAAGATAATTAATTTCAGATAATAAAATTATTAATAAAAATAAATAATGATAATAATAATAGGTACAAAATTTATAATAATAATAATAATAATAATAATAATAAAATAATTAATTTTATTTCAGTTATAAGTTAATAAAGATAATTAACTTATAAGATAGTTAATTTCTAGGTTTAATATTTCAATAAATATGCTTAATTTCTCATTTTATTTCATCGTAATTAACAAATTACGCATACACTTCAAATAAATATTGATACAATTATAAGATAATCAATGAATTACATCTTTCCAATATATTATATTATAGGGGCATTTTTGTCATTAATACTGTTTTTTGTTCTGTCCACTGCAACCAAACACATTTCAGTCATGAGGGCGGAGACAATTTTCTCTGTTCTGTCCACCGCAACCAAACACCTCACTGCCTTCATTTTTTGTTCTGTTCCGTCTTCAGATTTCTGTCTCATCCCGTCTCTGAATGTTGAGGACGCTAACCAAACAGACAGTTATAGTTCATCTTTTTGGGCCATATCATGGATCTTGATATGGAGGTAAATATCGATTTAGAAATTACACCACAGAAAAAGGATTTTAAGTACCTAGGGTCTAGTATTCAAAGTGATGGAGATATTAACGAATATATAGTCTATTGTCTCATATTATGATGACATAAATAGAAAAGTGCATTAAGAGTTTTGTATGATAAGAAGATACCACTCAAGTTTAAAAATAATTTATATCATTTAGCGATTAAGTCATGGGAACACTTATCAAACAATTGCATAGTTGTAAGTTAATGATGGCGGAATTGAGGATGCTACGTTGGATGTATAACCTTTCAAGAAGAGATAAGGTCAATAATGTATTGGTAGAGACTTAGGTAGTTCAAACTTAGGTGAAGTGATCAAGAATGAGATAATTTTGTTGAAAATTACTGAAAATATGACCCGTAATAGAAAACTTTGTGTAATAGGATACAGATAAAAGTTCTCATGTATAGAGGTGTTTATCATTCTCTTAAGTTTTCTAAACTTTTTCCTTCAAATCTTTCGTTTTATAGATAGCCTTAATATTTTGATTAATAGATAGCCTTAATATTTTGATTAAGTAATACTTCTCTCTTAGTTTTTTTTTAACCCAAGTAGTTTCTTAGTTAGTCTATTTATTTTATTGTAATGACTAGTGTGATTTATTCTTGCATTTGTCTCCTTTTGTCCTATTTTGTGTATTTATTTACGTATGTTATATTACACTGTTAATCTTTACGATGTTCTATATGTATTATATTACATAATATTATATATTTAGTTATACGTATTTATTGATATTTTATATTAGTATTATTAATTTGCACTACATGTAAGTTTATTAGAAATAGCCTCTATATCATATAAGGATAAGGTTATGTATTATTGATTTTTTTCAAACTCTGTATTTCAACGTTGTTGTTGAAGAAAAGAAAATTAATTTGTTGTAGATTTGTATTAACTATTATAAAGGGTAAATTTCTTCTAACATCTTTTTCACCGATTTGTTAATGGTTATGCCTTAAATCTTTTTAGAATTTAAATGAATTAACGGTTATGCTTTAAATTTCTCGTGTTTCTCTTTTTTTGTTTTTGGTTTTAATTGTTATAATAGACTCTTTTCTTTTTTCTTTTATATGCCAGCTTATGCTGAATGCTGCGAAACATTGTATTGAATTGCAGAATTTCTATACTCTGGAAATAAATGGGACCAAAGAATTATTGAAGTTACTTATTTTATGTCATTCTATTTATATTTTAATTATTATATGTTCTTAAAAATTATTTAGAGTGGGATAAATTAGTAATTCTGAATTATGATAAAGAGTTTGGTGTATTTTAAAGATAAATTATTTCTAAGGATATTTTAATCAAGCTTACATCAAGACATGAATTAGAGATTAAACTTTCATTGTACAAAATTTAAAAATTATTATATCATTATAAAAATATTAATTAATTTTGATAGGTTAAACTCCCCGGTCCCAATACGTCGTTCTTATATTTTTGCCTTTGGCTTAGTTAATAATTGTCGAGTGCCGACTGGCTTAAATGCGTTGGAGCAGTAAGTCCAGTTTGGCCGGTTAAAAATCATTTTCACCGAAATGCACCGTTACTCGCCCAAAAAAAAAAAAAAAAAAGAGCAATTGGTTTCGAAGTGACAGAGAAGTAGAGAGGACCGGAGAGAGAGGGAGAGCGGTTGTGGAAGATGAAGACGACGAAGGGAGGCAAAGTTATGAACCCTACGGACGCTTACCGGAAGGAGCTCCGTAAGAAGGAATTAAAACGGGTAATCTTCTTGTTTCTTGTTTCTTGTTTTGATGTTATTATTGTTCTTCTTTTACCGATTTGGTTAGATAATGCTCAAGCAAGTCTTTTTGATTGATGGGGCAACAACAGTTCACAAAAATTAGGAACTCGAATGCTCTCGTTTCATGTTGATTTTGGGCTTCTTTAATGGAAAAAAAAAGGCTTTATTTCTGTTGGCAATACTTCTCCTTTTGGCTTCAATTAGTTTATTTTATATATTTGTGAAGCTTAATTTTCTTTAGTTGTAGCATTCAACATTTGATTACAAGGTATCCTTTCAGGGAAATTATTTCAAGAAATCACTGAGGTTTGTTTTTATGAAATAGACGCATTTGGTTTTTCTTGTTGCGTATCAGCTGCTTTTCTGCCAGTCAGCACGATTTCTGCTATTGTTTCATTGCTTTACACAATAGAATCCTTTGTTTCCGAGGTTGGAGAATCAGGCAGAATTTAGTGCTGTAATATTTAGTTGTTATCTTTTAATTATAAGTGACACCGTTTTGTTTGATATTTATGAGTGAAGATCAACTACATTGGTGAGTATCTTCTATAGTCATATGCTTCTGTTTGCGATTTTTAACTTTGGTCTATTTCTTATTACAGAACAAGAAAGAAAGGAAGAAGGTGAGGGAGGTCGGTATATTGAAGAAGGATCCTGAGGTGCTGAAAGACCAGATAGAAAAGCTGGAAATGATGAGTAAGGGGTGATCAACTGCAAAGTCTCTGTTTTCTGACCATAGTATTTGCCTATTTGGCTAAGATGTTCAATTGAGAACTTTTATCGTCTTGATTACATAAAGTTGCTATTAGGAAGTGTCAGTTTAAAAGAAGTTGACCCTCATCATCACTGAAATTTTAAGCGGAAAGGCATGCTTCTTAAATGTAGCCATGAGCTGTTCTTGAGATGCTTCATTACTGCTTTGCTGCTTATATCATGGTTAATGACACTACTCTATCTTATTTGGTATTATACACTATTTTTGGTAGATTTTTTCCATTTATTTTTTGGTAGTGATTGAAGTTTTATTTGCTTGCGTTCCTTGTCAAAGCTTATTTTTTGTGTGTGTTCATCTTTGCAGAGGCAGATGGTGCTTTAGACAAAGCAAGAAAACACAAGAAGAGACAACTCGAGGATACACTTAACCTTGTTTTGAAGAAAAGAAAGGTAATTGTTGGAACAATGTATGATCTAATTCTGGTCTTTCGCATTGGGGTTCTTTATCTAAATGACATTCATCTAGCATCTGCTACTTCTTCACCATTCTGCCTGTTCATTCAGTAAGTCTCTCAAACTCAATTTTCATTGCCTGAACCAGGCGACCATCTTTTTCATCTATAACATCTTTAAAGTCCACCATAGCTTATATTAAAAATTGATTGTTGTGGCACAATTTCCTTTTCCACTTTTGAGTTGATGGCATTATATCCTTAGCTTATTTTGTTGTCATTGGCTTTGAAATTTTAATAATTTTATTTACCTTTCGGACAGGAATATGAAGACAAGATGAAGGAGAAAGGTGAGGCCCCAGTCATGTTCAGGTAAACTTGCCTTATATTTTTTGATTCAGTTCTTTTTTTGTTTCCATGAAGTACTTGATTTATCCCTTTTTTTGTTGAGAATTGTAGTTTTTTTTTTGATGCAGTCATTTGGGGCCTCCTCGAAGAAGGGCTTCTGCCGAAGAAGAAGAAAAAGTCAAGCACCCAAAACCTGAAGTATATCTGACTATCCACAAGTCTACGCTTATATTCTTTATCTTTTGTTTTTAGTTAGCCTTAAATCATTTACTAGCCTCTTTGATGTTGTAGGACTCAGTATACTACCACCCTACCTTGAACCCTACTGGAGCTCCACCCCCGGGGAAGCCTCCAATGTATAAATCATCCATAGGTCTATTCTCATCTATCCCCTTCCCACTTCTTCTCTCCCATTCTTCCTCTTGTTTTTTCCAATCTATCCCGCTGACTTATGTTGCTCTCTCTCCCCCTTTCTCTCTCTCTGACCTCTAGGACCTCGTATTCCCTTATCTGCTGCTTCATCAACTGCAGCTGCCTCATCCTCAAAGGTTGATTTGGACGATGCAACTTTGGGAGTACCACCACTGCCACCTCCTCCTCCCTTGCCTGAGGGAAGTGGCTCTGCAGATAGTTCTGCTATACCAGCTTCCTTGCCTTTACCTCCTCCACCTCCATTGCCACCAAAGGTTGCTGCACCTAGCTTGGGTATGCCATTGCCTCCACCTCCTCCTGGCCCCCCACCAATAGATCAAGTTAATCACACTACAGTTCCACCATATGCTCAAACACCTCCACAAGTTACCATTGAAACTGATGGGGGCAAAGTTCTAACAGAACTCACAGATGAACCATCAACCAAAGAGACAGTACAGGTTTGTCTCCAATTTTCTCCTTCATATTATCTGCTAGTTTGAAATTAGCTCATTAATTGTTTTGAGGATGTAGGAAAAGCAGCAAACACGGCACTTTCATTTAGTTTGTGATCTACCAACCTCGTCTGAATGTCTTACTGAATTAAAAGTTGTTAGTTACTTCAGCTTTATGTGCTAGATATTTATTGTTCAGTTGTAGACATATACTGAGGTAGTTATCAAATTAAAATAACTGTTTTAGCTCTTTGTCAGTCTACAATACAATGTTCTTTAAATAATTAGTGGAAACTTGCTAGATATTTTAGTCATTCTAGAAGTGGAAAACTGAAAGGTTTTCCCATTGATTAATCTTTGTCAACTGAACCAGTTTTGTAACTTGGAATATGCAACTTTTCAAAATTTTCTTATGTTTTTTCTCTTTTTGTTCTTTGGGTAGCAAAAATTATTCCCATGCACATTTTGGTGATTGCAGTTAACTAATAAAAGAATAAAATCTTCTCTTATTTACATTCCATAGGTACCTTCTATGCTTCCATCACCAACTTCTCCACCAGGAATGCCTCCAAAGTCAACCGGTAGTCAGTCTGACAATGCTTCATCAGAAACTGATGGTGTGACTCCATCGGCAATGAAGGAGACCCCTAAGATGGTTCCCCCACCACCTCCTCCTCCTCCAAGGCAACCGGCCCCAATTCCTGGACCAACATTGATGCCAACTCTGCAGCCTGATGTGACACCCCCAGGAATATCACATTTCCCTTCTGCCCCACCTCCAGCAAATATGCGGCCACCATTACCTCCTGGGCTCCGTGGCCAAGTGCCTCCACCAGGATTTATGGTTCCTCTAATTCCTAGACCACCATATGGTCCTCTCCATGGACCTCATCCGATGATGGGACCACCATTGCCACTAGGTCCTCCTCCAATCTTACAAGAAGATCCTGGGAGGCCAGCTCTTCCTCAAAAGCCCTCTTATGTTAAATCTGCTGCATCTACTGTTGTCAAAAGATCGTTAGCACAGCACACTCCAGAACTTACAGCTATGGTAAGTTTATTCTTCCCTTGACGATAGTCATCAATCAGGATCAGTTTTCCTCTTTTCCCTTTCTTGCATATAAGTATGGTACTGTGTTGTCATAAATCTAAGAAAACAAGGATAAATTAGGCTGTTGAATTGTTGTTTTGCACCACATATTTTGCTGTTGTTAGGCAAATATGCTTTGACAGTTTCAATTATCTTGCCTTCCCCAGAGTGTAAAAAACAACCTGAATCTGTATGTTCTGTGTCTCTGTGTTGTCGTGAGACTCCTCTTTAACTATTGTAGTTTATACGAAGAAAGCATCCGTTTTTATATTAGATTTCAATCTTGAGGGGAAAATCTGATACTGAATATCAACATACATTTCTTTGTTATTCAGTACTATTGGAATGGTTTCTCTCTTAACTCAGACAAATTGAACTGTAGATTTTCTCCCCTGAATTTAAGCCTAAAAGTATTAGTGTATGTTCAGGTGCCTGCCTCAGTTCGAGTGAGGAGAGAAACAGCTGCTCCTAAACCAAAACCAAAAGCAACAGTCCCATCAACCACAGCACCAATCACTCGGGCAGCAGCTCCTACAATTATCAAGCCAGAGTCAGCCAACTTATCATCAGCATCAAAGACTAAGAGCATTGACGACTCATATACGGCCTTTTTGGAGGACATGAAAGCACTTGGAGCCCTGGATGGTTGATGTCAATTGAGAGGGTAATGCTTGGCGGAAATATTTTATCTTCTAGCTGGCCTTGGTTACATCTTCACCTTTGTCCTGAGGCACTTAATACTATTGGCGGTTCATCACTCCACCTCTCAACTTTCAAAACTCACCTAAGTGGTTGGTATCTTGGGCGGTTCTTATGGAGCAGATACATGTTTTGCTTGGAACAGCCGCTGAAATTTGCTCCCTGGAAAATTGGAATCTGTTCCTTAAAACTTTTCAGTATTCTTTTGCTTTAATTACCAGTAACCTACTTCAAGAAAAAGAAAAAAATATACTTTACTAACCAACTAATAATTGTTTGCGAACATTATCACTTCGAAAATCTGTTAAATGTTAAGATGTAAGGACCCAAGTGAAAGACTTCCTATATAAGTTAATGGGAAGATCTTAAGTAACTAATAACTAGTAATATATCATGTAAAATTATTGCTTCTTAATAGAAATTTATCCCCAAGTACTTAGCTTCGATATGAGTATCTTAAGAAATTGGGGATGGTAGATCAAAGTTTCATGAACTAAATCAAAATACCGACTTGATAAATTCGTAGAAGCTTGTTATAATATAGAGCTTAGCACCTTGGCCACACAATCGACCTGCAATTAATTTTCTTTTGCAAGTATTATTATATTTACATTCCTCAAGAGTTCAATTACCAATGCCCATATTGGATGTATTTGGTCCGGTTTGAAACTTTTCAATCAACCAAATTCAAATCAATAATATTGTTTAAATACATAATATATGTATAGTAGTAAATATGATATACATAATAATCAAATGAAAATAAAAGATGCATATGTCAACACTATGAAATCTATTCTATTTGAATTATAGACAAACAAGATTCTAAGCTTCTTTCAAGGTTTCACTAAAAGATGTTTATGTAAATACTTCTTTGACAAAAGGTTAAAAAAAAAAAAAACCAAAAGGTTCTCATCAAAATTTACCTTAAACTCAAACATTTATATACATTCAAATAAAACCATAATATTTAATAAACATTTTAAAAGGTCCCTAAGTTCACATGAAGTTGACTCCTCTATTAAAACTTTCCAATTTAGAATTTTTTTTTTGTTTTATGCCACGTAAACAATTAATTTGACATGGGATCTATGTAAAAGTTACGGGAAAATCTCTAATTTAATTTATTAATCTGGAATGGGAAAATTCCTAAATTTACTAACCATTTAAGCTTCAATTCTTAGAAACAACTCATCTCTGTCGCACTGCACCTCTCTCAACGCATTCTCTCCTTAAAAATATCTCCTCCGGTGAATCCACTCTTTTGGATTGTCGTGTTTCGTGTCTTGCTTCTTTGTGTTGTGTTGCTTCTTCTTGTGGTGTGGATATCAATGAGTTGAAACTTAGCAACTTTAAGTCATTTAATAAGGTGGTCTAGATTCTTCTTGTGAATTTGTTTTTAGCCAATGTTTGGTTTATAATACTTGCAAATAAATGCCACCTTTGTATAGATTCAGAATTTGGCTTTTTATCTCTGTTAGTAGATTTTATAACTATTTGCATGCCAAGATATTGAAATTAGAATAATCTCTTATTTTACCATGCCATTTTATTTTTTTTGTTTCTACCATTAGTTATTTACTTGTTTATATACTAGTAACATTGTCTAGGTTGTTACATCCTTTTGAGTGGTTTTATAGTCCATTCGTTAGTGTTGTAACCTTGGCCAATGATGTTAATGACAACTTCTTTGGTGTGGAGGGATGTTCTTTGACTTATGTACTTATTTTTTATTTGCAGCTTGTTCCTTATGCCATTTTGGCTTTATTGATTCACTCGATGACTATTCATAATATACTGAATAGGATTTCATGGGCATTTTATTTCTGCTTAGAGGTTGTTTCCATAATGCCACAATTGTGGGTTATGTTGAATACCAAGGTATTGGTATTACAACATAGAAGATACCTATTCAAGGATTCATCAAAATTAATTATCTTTTTATTGCTTTCATATTTTTGAGTCATTCACTGGTTATTATGTATTTGCATTAGGTGTTGCAAGGTTCCTGAATTGTGCTCACCATGTTCTTCAGGTTTGTTCTTAATGTTGAATATCAAAATATATGATTTGACTTTAGGTCCTCAATAGTTTCTCACATATCAAAATTCTGTCTCCTTTTTTAGACAATTGAATGGGAAGGTTAGACATACCTTCTCTAACTAGTTTGGAGCTAGTTGTATTTACTGTGTAATTATTTATGACCTGATAATCATAAAGTGTCAAGATAGTACTTAGATTGCTTTAATGTACAATACAGTTAACCTTATGAGAGATATGACTGACATTACTTTTTATTTAGCCTACCTTGTAGAACTTGCATTTTGGTTCTTACATTATAATGTGGAACTTTTTATGCTAAAAATAGTTCTAAGTTTGCTAAAACCACATTTATCCCATCAATACTCTTATAAGCATCTTTACCATTTTGTTATCTATCATACTAGCTATGATATAGGTGTCTTGTTATGTATGCATATTACTACCATCAGATTGTGATTCATGTGTTTGGGTTGAATGAGTTGCATGAATATGTACTACTACTAAAGATTTCTTCTCTATGGGTTTCTCGCAATTTCTTCTCTTATAATTAACCATCTGATCCTATCAAGTGATGGCATAATTGGTAAACTATAATATCACCATATTTAACTTCTTCTCCTTAAAGCAATTATGACAATTAAAGATCAATTCTACCATTGTTTCCCACTCCAAATAAACTTAAAGATCATTCATACACTTAAAGAAAGATATGATCATGAAGATGCTATCAAGATTCTTATCTAATCTTTTCTAGGCTCCCTTATTTGCTCTCAACCATGCCTAACTCCTCTTCAAGTCCTAAACATGACTCCTTCAACCACAAAGGTTAGAACAACACCATTTAAAATAAGTTCAATCATTTTCTTCATCATCTTTTGTTGAAGTTGTTAGATTATGCCTAGTATACGTCCCTTCATTATGAACTTAGGGAGGTTGTCTCCCTTGTAATTCAACAATCTATTGTGATTGCTTCTCCATCATGTCTTCAACCTCAACATACGTGATATTCATCCTCTCAAATTATTGCTACATGGTTTGCATAAAATACAAGTTGTCTCTCTCCTCCTTCAGTTTTTAGAAAATATATTTGAAAGCTACAAGAAAAATTTGTAAGAGAAACTTTTCTCATATACTCCCTCATATTTTTGCTCTTAAAGATGAGGAACCACTCATTTTTTACTCTTTATTTACCTTTTCTCAATGATAATCTCACGCTCTCTTACTTTTTCTAACTTTTGCTTCATCTACAAGTTCTTTACAAAACTAAACAAGTTTAAATAATAATACAACCCTATAAAGTTCAAAATTTTAAAGCTATAAGTCAAGAAGAGAGAGAAAACAACGGTTATGCAAGAATATAAAATTTTAATAAAATAAGGAAGAGCTAATAAGAATTATAAACTATATTTGGGAGCGACTTCTTAAGGCCACCATTCTTGTACCACTTTATTTCTTTTCTTTTCTTTGATAAAATACTAATGTAAACAATAGAGTTAGTACAATCTTGATGTGAAAATATATGAAGCAAGAAAATGAAAAAAAAAAGAGAAAATAGGATGCAATAAAATGAAAGGAAATCATAAGGAACACATTTTTCTTTCTTTTTAACAATATTATAGAATATAATTTAAATGATACTAAAAAATTAAAAGGATTACCATAACTGATTTAGAGCCAAAGTTTAACACTAATGATGTAAACCTACTTAGAAATATACCAGAAAGAACCATGTACAAGTTTGATTCAAATAAAAGAAAGCTAAAACAAATATACGAAGATAATTGACTCATTGTCTATAAATAATCAAGAATGAAATTTATCAAGTATTTAAAGCTCACAAAGAAAGAATTTTTTGATAAGCTCAAAATTTAATGAAAGAAAAGAAAAAGAAATACTAATGACTCTCAAATAACAAAGATGTCAAAAATTGTTATCAAATAAAAAGAAACATGCCTTAAGTATAAAATTTTAAAAAAATTTGGATTTGAAGATGGCACATCAATAGGCCATATTATATCGGTTACATACCTTTTTTAATGCTAGTAGCTATAGTATGATATATACTCATATCTTATATGGTGGATCTCTTAGTAATTTTGACAAATTGGACACAATCTAGGATATGATCATGCTCGAGACTGTGAATTTTTCTATAACTTTATGAAATTAGATACAGTTTAGGTTGTGAGTGTTGAAGTCTATATTGTCATAACTTGTTTTCCAAAAAATTATGCACGCTAATGCATGGCTATAAGTTAGGTTGTGTTATTGATTGGAATTTCAACTCTTGTATTTAAGGAGGGGCATTGGTAAGGATATGCCCATATGTTAGCCTATGTTCAACCAAATATAAGTGTTTTGCGTCCAAACATTCTCTAACTCTAAATTTTGTAATTGATTAAAGTCTATATGTAATGGATCCCCATTTTGGTTA
This sequence comes from Erythroxylum carthagenense, assembly GCA_026413575.1. NCBI lineage: Eukaryota > Viridiplantae > Streptophyta > Magnoliopsida > Malpighiales > Erythroxylaceae > Erythroxylum > Erythroxylum carthagenense. The sequence goes on from JANZLD010000006.1 coordinate 67,752,321, forward strand.
GTCGTTTTTGTACCATTCTACCTTTACCTTGTTTCCGTTCAGTAATAAAATAAACATTATGCAACATCAATGGATTCAAAATCATCTTAAAACATATATGTGATATTGTTATCAATCAACCCCAAAACACCATCCTGGATCGAAAATCACATTTTTACTGCTCATCATCTTTAATTTCACATAATTCATATTAAAACACATCATTTTTTTAATAGGAATAACATAAAGGAATATGGGAATTTGATATTTAAGAGAATTTCGTCCAAATTGTTGCCTATCTTTATCTCATCTTTTAAGATCTTTCCAAAGTTGTTGGATTTGGTAAATGAAGAAAACATAGCTCATGATACACCAAAAGGCTTATTAGGTATTTAGAGGGGTTTCAGAGGGAAAAAGTTTCACTTTTGAAGAAGAAAAGGGAAGAAGGAATTTATGTCTTTGGGGGTTTTCTTGTTTTTTGAATTGAGTTTGTTCTTTTATGTTCATTGGAATACATGTAAAAAGCAATATGAATGTTTGGGTTATGAAATCGATTTTAATTAAGATTGCATTGACTAAAGTGTTGAGGAATGAAGTTAAGAATTAAGCTTTAAAGTTTTTCTTTCTTGTTGCTTTGAAGAGTTTGAGATTAAAGAGAGAGGATAAACAGGAATGGATTGATAAATCGAGGACTTCTTTATTTTTTTTTTAAAAAAGTCATATGTCTCAAAAATTAATTAAACAATTCATTTGTTAAGCCACATCTCTAAGTTATAGGTGCTAATTAATAGAGATTAACACTTAGTTATCTTTGATATAAAGTTAGAATTCAAGCAAGTTTTACTAAAAATTTTTAAAATTGTAGATTAAAAAATCAATTTCTCTAAGTAATTTAAAGACCTTTTTTATTCATTAAATGAATGTAAAAAACTCAAAATATAATGTCCTAAAAATTTGTGTTTTTCCTTGTTATCCTTGATATTGAGTGTATGACGCATAAGTTCTTAAGAGAAGTAAATAAAATTTGGAAGATAACTTTTCATCATATATGTAAAGTTGTGTCACAAAAATAACACAAACTAGTCGAAAATATTCGAGACGACGAAAAAATATAAAGATGAAACATTCAAGCAATGATTTTCGCCAACTTTGAGAAGAAAGACCATATGTCAAAATTCCATTTTAGACCTCAACGTTTACAACAAAATACAACTTGAAGTGTTGAAATTAAACACTAAAATTTTCAAAATATTTAGAACAAAGCCTAATTAGACAAAACATTTGACCAGATTAAATGTCACATTAACAATAATATGGCACCATTTATTATTTTTCATATTAGATAGTGGGTATCAGTATCTTATGGCAAAATAAACCTTACTGTCTCGCGACGAAGTAAGACCCATTGTTTGAAATTAAAAGAATTATTTTTATTTTTATTAATCTATATTTAGGTTGATGGAAGTATTAGCATGACCAAATTTATGAATTAATGGAACCAATTTTATGAATTAGGGAATAGGGATTTTTCCAAATCCTAAATTTAATAACTTGCTTCTCTCCCTCTCATTCCGACAACTAAATCCCTAATTCAATAACTTGCTTCTGCATCTTACTCCCACAACCAAGTCTTTATGTGCAGCCTTTCTCTACTTCAACAGTTCAACATATTTATTTGCTCTCCTCAATTTCAAACGTATGATCAAACAACACTGTTTCTCTCTAAACCTAACACCCATTCTTTCTTCTTCATTGATGAAATGAATAAGCCATCCAAAGCCACAAACACCAAGAAAAGATGTCAAAAACTAGATAATAAGTATATAACCCATAGTAATAATTATGATCCAATAGTCACCAAAACAACATTAACACGAAGAAATCTTTAAAGGGTATAATCAATTTGTTAATGCTATTAGGAAAATCGGGTAATTTTCCCTCTAAGCAAATAACTAGTGAAGTAAACCGATTCATTAATACCCAGGAAAGATCACAATGACCTCCTAGACAGTATTATCATTCCACGTAAAGTCCCAAGAAAGACAGAGAGGTCACCAACGGTCATACTTAAAACTTGGCCTCCTAGATAGAAATTACGTCCATGGTTTATTTATCACAACCTAACTCGTGTATACACACGAATAGTAAATACACCAAAATAAATTGAACACAACACTACAAATATAGCAGACAAATATTATTGAATACTATACTACAACTTGAAAAAAAGACAATAAATGAGGAATAAAAGAAATAAGGAAAGAACGCACCTAGAAAAATTTGATAATGTAGTTCGGCCAATTGTATCTACGTCTCCAGGGCACTACTCAAATGGCCCGCTTTTATTTAATGTGGGAGAAGAGATACAAATTTGGGATGATTACAATAAGAGGGGAGAGCTCCTTTCTATAGCTACCAACCTCCCCCCCC
>JANZLD010000006.1:67858846-67875867 GCA_026413575.1 Erythroxylum carthagenense
TTTCATAAAATGCATGCTCAGATAAAGGTGTTGTGACTTGAGTGGCCAATGAAGCGCTTCCACATAGAGCTTTGCTCCGTGATATATGTTTTGTGTACAGAGCTATGCTCTGTGATTCTATTCCGACTGAGCCCTATGGGCCAGTAATTGTATATAAGTATGTGATGGGTACTCGGTCATAACAATAACAACGAATATGAGTCTCATGCATATAACATTATAAGATTGAATCCATTGAATGAATATTTGTGAAATATGTTCTCATTGAGTTCGCAAAACTCATCAAAATTGCAACGTTGTCTTTTCAGGACAGAGGGGCGATTTATTTCACTGAGGGACTCCACTGTCGTATAGATTGTGTTTTGGCGAGTGAGATCATGGCTCAAAGGTCGGTTAGCTGGGACTCTTGGATGGCTTAGATAGATTTAATACACTTCCTCTTTCATGTAGGACTTTTGTATTAGGTTTTTGATGATGTACATAAGGAAAACGTGAAAGACACAATGTAATCATCAATTTTGTGAAAGGAAATAAGGAAAGAGTGGTTTAAATAAAAAAAATATATTGTGATTTTCTTATGATTCCTTATAAGTGAATATTGATATGACGCCATATGAAGTGAATGTAGTGTTCGAACGTAGCTCACTCTTAATGTAGGATATGTACTAGAATGACCTCCGGGTGTCCCGGTAAGGAGGCGCTACATCATGGATCTTAATGTGTACCTTAATATAAAGCTTAATCTTTTTTTTTTGTTATTTCCCTTAGACCATTTATAAAATTGGCTCATTTCAACCACCATAGCCACACACATGTATAAACTCAACAATATTCATGGAAGATATTGAGAGAACTTTATAATTGTTAAGGAGAGGGTTAAACAGGAAGTGTTATATCTCTTAGAGCCTAAGTTTATCTATAATAGGACTTAGATCTTTTAGTAATTTAATTGAATAAAAGTCTAAATTTAACTATACTTTAGTTAGAGTTACAATTAATTCTAATTAAATACTAATTATGCGCAACTAAGATCTAATATCTCATATTGGTCCTTATTTGTTAAATATATCATATTTAATTATAAAGTTTCTCAAGCTTTACAATCAAGTCCATCTTGATTAAAATATCTTTTCTCTCTTGAACCCATTCTTTTTGTGTAACTCATTGGGTTCATAAATATGTCAACAATGAATATAAATTGTAACCATAAATCATATTTAAGTTTAGAAATTAAATTCTTTTAATTTATCTTTAATTCTCTAATTAAACAATTTATATCCATAAGTTAAGATCAATGTCTAATAACGTTCATGACCACCCAAATATCTAAGAAGGTTAAAATAGTTTCGACTAGCCTTTTCATACATGATTTTTCTATATAATTTAATCTTTTTAATATATAATGTTCCAATTAGCCATAGAGCATGAAAATTATATCTACTCTATTTGATTTCAGTCGTATTAGTTCTCTACCTATTAGTATTTGATTATATTAATAGTATTTTAAAACCATTTTTATAAAGTGTCATTCCGCTTTAGCTAAGGATTTTTCGAATCAATAATAATCGAGAATAACATAATATTCTCCCTAATTACTTTAAGGTAGTGAATCCTATATTGATTACTCAATTACCTCTATATAGTTCATGTTATATTAAATGATTACCGACTGAGCTACCATTGACTAGAATAGGATATAAATAGTATCAAAACATAAAAATTCATATATAAGATACTTCAGGGATCTTAAGTTAAATGATTACTTATATAATCATCATAATAAAATTTTTATTAACATACAAATAATGCTCCAAATGGAATTCTCATATAGGGTAAATTCAGTGATCTTATTTTTAAATAAGCACCTATATGTTTGTTTAAATATCTCCATACTTTACTCTATAAGATCAACTACTTTCCTTGTAAAGAAAAAACATAATATCTGCTATTATTTTTAATCTCTATTAATGTCTAAATATAATAGAACAATAATTAGGAATAATTTAAGGATAATACATATATGCAATATGAATCTCATAATTATGATCTCATAATAATTATGAGATTCATATTGCATCATAATTTCATTTGTAATATACATTTATCCTATAGGCTTTATCATATATATCTGATTACGTATAAGATAAAGAATGCCTTTAAATTGTTATGTCACTAAATTATAACCTACTGATTGGTTTTAGGGTATAAACCAATAATCTCCCACTTGTACTGAGCCAATCGTTTAAGTATCTTATAACATATCACCATACATGAGGCAATGGTATAGTGAGAGAATTCTATAAGATTCTTTAAAGTAGGCACTTACTTATATCTTATATTTTTCATCTTAATTATCATTATAATTAAGTGAAACTGCCTAAATACATACTTAGATCTTCACTAAAACCTTAATTCCTTTTACATGCCCAATGACTCTCATGTTCTACACTATATTATTATCCTGAGCAATACAAGAAATTATATCAAGTTTATTAAAGAACTTCTTGATTAAAGTAATCATTTTTATTAAATGAAAAATGTATTATAGCCTGATTAATAATTAATATTACATTGGAACCTTTCCATTCTTAAAATAATATTGTTTTAAGTAAAATATACCTTAACAAGGATTTACTTCTAAAGTCAATATCTATCTAACTTTGAGCTTTAATATCAACTTGTACATAGAATAATAAATATCTTTAATACTTTACAAATATCGAATATCTCAAATACTAAACATCTTTAACACATTATCTATGCATTTAGATTAATAATAGATAAACAACTTTTGTATCTATGTCAATAGATCTAATCCTAAAATTAAGTTATTACATTTTCATATCCTATAAGAGTTGTTTTTAGACAATTATATTTTCAACAATTGAAAATATGAATTATTGTTCTCTTTATGAGCAATATTTCTCTACATACTCCCACTGAAGAGGATAATTGTACTCCTAATGACCTTATTATAAACATGATAAATCCAAAACTATCTCTAAAATGAACACTTTGAATTCATTATGAAAGCGAATCTTTTAATATCTTAAAGCCTTTCAAATTTACATCAAATGTATCAACAAAGGTACTAGTTTCAATTGGATGTATTGTCAAAAGATCTAATCCAACTATTTATCTTGAGAACCATTCTCTTATAAGTGTTTATTGAAACAAAAAATTTGTTCAATGGGTTTGGAGGATTATATCTAACTTTTTGGATCTATTATAATTTTTTGCTATCCAATTTAATTTTAAACTTGTTAGATAATTTATGCTTCAACTAAGCATTACATTAAAAATCATTATATTTGACTCATTCAAAGTTTTACCATTTGATATTTAATATGAAACCTTGATGATTTATTTAATTGGAACTTTTAGAAGAAAGTAGAGTCCTAGCTAGGCTTAGTTATAAAATAATAAATATTACATTGTATAATATCTTATATTGTGTTTTTTCCTCCTTTTACTGAGCCATATTCTTATGGAATTTAGCTGTGAAGATATACATTAGAGAATCTCACTCTCTATAGATAACCAAAAAATTTATATCTTATAATATCGATATGAAAGTATCTTAGTATTTTCAATGCTTAATTTCTACTCAGATTTAAACACTCTGAACTTTTATTTTAAATCATTATTTCATTTAATAGATATGACTATATCACATAAATTTACTAGTAAATCTAATGAAATATAAGAATCATCCTTTTATGAATCGTCATTACATTCAACACATCACATGTATAATATTTAACATTTCAATATCATCATCATCTTTTCACCAAAAGTTGATTTGGTTATTCTTCAACATAACAAGTTTTACAAGTTTCTTAAAATTTATAATTAAAAGGATACATACATTCTCATACATAATTTTATGATTCTTATTATGTTGATTTAACTGATATCATAAAAGAAGCGTCTCGGTTATCCAACTTTGTATTCTTGCTACTTATGATAAGCATAAGTCTACATTGATGCAATACATACAAACTATTTGTATAAATTTGTATCAATTACTTTTACTCAATATTCTATTTTTATCATGCTTTGAACATTGTATTAATGTTGAATCCACATTCAATATCAAATATCCGTAAGCATGAACTATAAATATATATGATCTCGATCATATCACATATAGGCAAGAAAAGTCATGTAATTATTTTTCTTCTAATGACAACTATTATCATTCTATAGTAAATGTCTTTAATTGTAATCCATGTTTATACTTGTAATAGGCTGAATTGATTGAAACAATTTCATTAAGTTAGTGTATCTTTTAGCTATACTTCATGCTATTCTGTTGTTGACATATATCTTAAGTAATGACATATATTAGTCAATCTAAAACATTATTATATTTTGTTATCCATATGACATTAAAATATATCTAAAACTTTGTATATGGGACTAATTACAGTGAACGAGCACCTGTTTTGATGATTTTAAGAAGCTATTTATGGAAGTCTCCCGACTCAGAACAAACACAGACAACAAAATGTGCCTCTTCTTGCCCAGAATACGCAGAAACTAATCGAATAATCATTGCCAATATCCATATCATTAACTGCATGCATTATTAAACTCAACCAAATTAAGTTACGGTTGCTGTATTAAAGATAGAAGGAGAAAGAGAAAGAGTAAAGACGCAAAAACATAACCTCTCTTATCCAGTAATTAAGGTTTACCATGCGAAGCCTTTTGTGTGACTCTGTGAGCAGGAAAGTAAAAACAGATGTAATATAATCCAATTCATGCACGAGCTTTCGACAGGATTAGTGGCCATTCTATTTGTGAATAACTCGACTATTTCCGGGGTAAAAGTGGGTTAGAAGAACTTTTTTGACATCGTAGACATAGTAGAGTTGAAATTTTTATAAGCTCAGAGCTTTTTCACACACAAAAATGAATACCTTCTTTTAGAAGTGTATAATTATGAATTATTTGGTAAACTAAGTTCCAGTCCATTCCTTTTACACTGCCAACCCAATATATTTGCAAGGCTTGGTTATTCTTTTCTCCACTCTATGAACTGCACATTACACATAGTTCGTTGTCAGGGAAATTATAAAAGTATGGGAGGCGAGTTCCTTTACATGCAGAGCGGTAATTTCCATTGAAGATAAGGTTGGCGTTTCATTGATGAGTGGTAGTTCTTTGCTTACACAAAGCGTGTCAATTCAAATGCATTTACCAGAAAAGGGCCATTTTGTGAATCCAAAGGTAGAAATAGATCCCCGCCTGCATACATCATTTTGTGAATCTGAAGGTACAAATAGACCCCCTACCTCCATACATCACTGCTATTTTATTCTCAAATTACATAGTTGACGTAATAAATGAAATTTGAGTTTTGAATAAGAAAGGGTTCGATCAACATAAATCCGCATATTACAACAGCTCGCTTTTCTTGAATCTGTCCAATCTAGTATGGGAAAGGAAAACACACGAACAGACATAGTTTGGATTGGATAGGAAAGGTGCGCCCGAAAAACAAATCGTTAATAAACGATTCAGTAAGGAAAACCAGATGGAATTACTAATCCATTCCTGGGGTTAAAGTCAAGAGCCCTAAATTCCAACCTACCGTACTAGACACATACACACTCTCTCTCTCTCTCTCTTCTATACTATTCTTCCCCAAGTCTCTTCTTCCTACAGCAAGAGCAGAAGTCATAGATAAGAGTTCTAAACATATTATTGTTAAGTTATATGTGAAAAATCAAATGATGGTTTGGACCTCTCTGGTCCTCCCATCCCTTACTCTGTTTTTTTTTACGCCAAAGCTGCTTCTTTTTTTTTTTTTTCCCCCTCCCTTGATTTCTTCTTCTCCTCAAAATGCTAACCCTATGATCCTCTACATGTAATCCCACGTGAACAACCCTAAAGCCCTCTCCGATCTCCCCAGCCATGCCCCAAGAAGATCCCTCCTTTTCTCCGATCCCTCACAACGATACCCTCCCTCATGACAACGACGCTCCCACTACCCAAAACGACGAAGCTCCCGCTCCCGCTCCGGCGCCTACTCCACCTATCAATAGAAGCAATCGACCGTCCCGCGCGTGCACAATAAGAGCTGCGGCGAGGCTCTACGCGGCGCAACAACAGGCCGCGATCGAACGGAAGCAGAAACCGAAGAAGGAGCCAAGACAACAGCAAAACGACCAGCCGTCGCCGAAGAATGAGCAATGCGGCGGCAGTAGCAAGATCATTACCCCGCTGGTTGGGCCGCCGGAGCCGGCGCAGTTGCCGAGGTGGAACCTTCGCTCCATGTGGGAACTAGCTTCAATACTCAATTTCTTGCATGTGAGCGTTTGCTTAAATGCTGTAAACTTTGAGTCTGGTGTTTTTTGGCGTTTTAGGGCTTAACATTGTAACTGATGGGGTGTTTTACTGTTGTAGGTTTTTAGGCCTTTGTTGAATATACAGGCGGAGTTCTCGGCCGAGGAGTTTGAGACAGCTTTAATTACACCTAATGATACTTTGGGGGATATACACATGCCTTTACTAAAGGTTGGTGCTTTTCTTTTATTCTCGTTTAACTTTGCGTATATGATTTCCAGTCAGTTTAGTTCTCATTGTTTTAATCTCAGTACTTATGGGAAGCTTAGTGTAAGTTAATGGGGAACGCATTCTGTTACTTGTTTAGAGCAATGTGTGTGCAAAGTTTAAGCTTTTTGATGCAGATGAAGTGAATTGGTTGATGGTTAGTTGAAACGTGGATTATGGAATTGCTGAGTGCAGATTTAGCAGATGATACGTGAATAACTATGTGTTTGTTGCAGAGTTTTGCTGTCATTTTAATTTTGGTTGAGTTGATTGTTGTATTGCTGTAGGTATTATGGAATACTATTGTTTCCTGGGAAGCTTTGTAAGTTCTGAAAGATGTTTAGCAAGATGAAAAGAGGGTAGTCCTAGGAATCTACTCAAACTCTTTGTTCCATTGTTAGCAGGGGATTAGTTTATACATCAATTCTGGTGATTTTACTTTTGTAGTATAAGCCCTAGTGGTTGATGTGGTGGTTGATGTGGTAGCTCAATATGAAACTGTTTCAGAATGTGAGTCGTTATCTTTTGCCACTCTGATGTATTCAGTGCTGGTTATCAACTTTTTTGTAGCTTCTGACGTGTTTAATTTGACTTTGAGTTAAGGACTGTTGGATGTGAAGTGGTCATGGAATTGTGCCTTCTAGGATGAAGAAAATAACATGTTGATATGCGTAGCCTAGACATGGAAGGAGTAAAGGCTGAAGATTGTCCAATTGAAACAAAACTTTATTCAGCAATTTTACTGATGTTGAGTAAAACATGTGATTGTTGCACATAATGGTTAGGACTTATAGGGTTAATTTTTGAAGTGCTAGATTTGATAAATCATCCTAAATGTTTTGAAACAAATGCATATGGCAGACACACGCTTTATCATTTTGAAGAGTTCTTTTGGCGTCTTTGGATATCACTGCAGGAATTTCATATGAATCAAATCATATTACTGGTTGATGTGACATTTTTTGTTGACTTAGAGTTTTTCTGTTTTGGAGGGATAAACAGTATCCATACTATTGCAGGGTTTGTAGAATCCTTATGTGGCTCTGAGGCATGGTTTCCATTACTTCCTTCAACAGTATTTGCTATTCTCCTATTATTTAGTAATGTGAACTTAGAAAACCTGTGAATTTGTATGATTTTGAGTGCTATAGTGAGGTGGTAAATGTAAAGGTTAAAAAGAGATTTGTTTTGGAGAGTGATTCTTACTTAAAGTTGCATTTCAAAAATGCACTTTGATCTCTTTATTGTTCGCCTTTTGTTTTTGACATGAGTAATTGAGAAAACCATATTGCAATTTTGGTTTGCAACCTATGCTTGAGCCTTCCAAGAACTGTTTAGTGTCTTGATTTAGGGTGATAAACATCTTAAATAAATCTGAGGGAGTACATAGCTATGACTTTGTGCTAATATCTATTGAAAAAAAAAAGGACCATGCTTGAATTAACAGATAGATGTAATACTCTTGTGTAAGTGAAACTTTCTGAAACTGACGCTGTTGTTTTAGTGTATTAGAAATGATTAAATTAGTATGAAGAAGGATAGGGAAGCAAACAATGCATTGCCTCTGTGGACTTATTCTGAATTGTTTTGGTGGATTACTGTTGCAATGACTTGATATTAACCCAACAAGGTCAATATTTAATCCATTACCATTCAGTGGACATGCTGTGTTTTTAAATTACTGGTAAAGGAAATTATTGATATGCCTTTCTTCAATGAATTCTTTAGATCTTTTCTTGAGTAATGTCATGCTAATTAATATTGTGGATTTCCGAAAGGTATTCCAACAACAAAGTTATACTGTTAAATCCTTTTGAGACTTGTTAAGTAACAAAAGTTTGACTTGATCAATTGGTTGTGCTGTTGGATTGTAGCCATCTCATCCTGCAATACCACCATCATTCTTTTCCCCAAGGCATACAAAAAACAAAAGATATAATGTCAATTCAGTACTTGTGTGGGCTTGACAATCTTGATCAATTTTACACGGGAAATATATAAAACACCAGAATAAGTTCTGTTTATAATTGCAATTGCTATTTTTCACTGTTTTTCTGTCCATCTTTGCTGCAGGCTATCCCACCTATTACAAGAATGGCCCTTACACGGGATACCTGGATCACTGTTTTGTGCCGAAAATTAAGAGACTGGTGGCATTGGGTAACTCAACTTATTGTACTCAATTTCATTGCTTTTCATTTTTTTATTACAGATCCTAAACAAGTTAAGCCTCATCTGGTTACTTTTTGTACTTGTGCCCATGCTAAGACAGGTTTTGTTACTTGGTTGCAGGTTGCAGATGGAGAACTTCCATTAATCGCTTCTCATGGGTGAACATGCTAACGCCTTTTTGATAATCCCAAATGTGATTGTTTTTGTGTTTCTAACCTCTGTTTGACCTTTATGTCTTAGACTGGAAATAGAAGCATATAAGACCCTTGATCCTTCCGTTCGTGTGGTGATCTTGAAAGCCTTATGTGACATTCGAGTTGAGGTATCACTGTGGTAGATAAAGATTAGATGTTGTGTTTGTTGATTTGAAATAATTGCTTAGTCGATTGTAATGTTGTTTTTTCCACCTAATTGATCTTAAACTTTACATTTCCCATGTAATGCTCTGGTGCTGAATTAATTAATTAATCTAACAAAAAGATGGGAAATATCAATTGGTAAATGGCTCAAGTGTCAATTGTTGGTAAAGTAACTGAAATATCTAACAAAGATTTCAGCCCATCCTGTACTTTTTCTTATTTTAAATATTCTTGACTTTCACCACAGCATCAAACTGTTATTTTGGTACTTTCTTTTGTCTTAAACGCTTAAGGTTCAGTCATATGGTAATGCTTTGTGTAACTTGTTTTTAGATTGCTTTAGGAATTACCGTTTTGGTGCAGAACATAGTTTCTTGATATTCAGTGACATTTACTTTGTTTACACCTAAAATAAAATCATATACTGTCTTTTGCATTTTTGATTCATAGTCAACTAAGCGTATTATTTCTTTTTCATTTCACATATAGACCTTTTGAAAATATCACTTGATTTTGTCATTTCTTTATTGCTACATAACGTGTTAGCGACAACTGATTGTGTTGTCATTATCTCATGACCAAAATTTGCCCTTTCAAGGAGTTAGCAACAAATACCTGGAAGAAGCTCTCTTGTTATGTGTCATGACAGAAATTTTCTTTTCTAGGAGTTAGCAACAAGTACTTGAAAGAAACTCTCTTGTTATGTGTATTTATAGCAACATGTTTGTTTTTGATTGAGTAATCTTGTTTTGGTTTATCATTATTGATCATTTGGTCTGCCAGTGGTCATCCTTTGGACTAAGCTTGCCTTGTGAGGTAAAGGAAATTGGGTGTCTTAGCACGTGTTCTTTCAGCGCCTTTGTGTCATTGGGCAACAAGCTTAGTTTATGTTTCAAGTTTAGTAATGCCACCTGCCTTGTCTGCACTACTTGAAGTGTATCACATTTTTCATCTAAATGTACGCAAATAAATCGATATTTATAACAGGTATCTTGTGTCATCGTACTCTCTTTGAGGTCTGGAGAACTCAAAAAATGCATATCTAATCACACAAAAGTAGCTATCTTAGGCATCTGTTTCTTTTTAATCCTTGTTTTTCAAACTTGATGAAATGCAATTATTTTTTTGGTAGCCTTTTTTTTTTGTTACTGTTAATTGTACTAATTTGAATTTGAATGATGTTTTGCAGCAAGAAGATGTCAAGAATTATATTGATAACTCCCTTAAACATGGCGTGCAACTCCCAGTGTTCCGTAAAGAACGTATTGGGGGTGATTCTCAAGGAATTAATTACTGGTAATGTAAATCTTCCTTTATAAAGCTTTGTGCGATTCTGTTATCTTGGAAATATAAGAATAGCTGTTTTCGACTGCAACAGTTCCGGTTTGATGAAAGTCTCATTTTCATGTTATAAGGCTTGTTACCTATATTTCTTTTGCTGGAGTAGGTATGAAGATGATCCATTGATTGGTTATCGGCTATACCGTGAGATACGAAAAGTTGAGGTGAAGAAAGTAAAGACAAAGGGTTCCCAGGTCCTCCCTAGTACAACATACCTTTGGGAAACAGTGGCAACAAATTTTGAAGAATTTCAAGACGTTTCTGTAAGTAGCTTAATAAGCCAGTCTGTTTTGTGCAGTATTTTTTGTACTTGGTTATTCATAGTTTTGCATGCTTTTCTTTAATCCATTTTGTTACAAATCCAACATTATGATGTTGTGTTTTCCATGTAAGGATTTACCTATGAGATCCAGTGAGGGTAGCCTTGGATCTTTGTTGTTTTAGTCTTTGAGATTTCTATTCCCCTTTTAATTAGACCAAACATTCTTTTGTGTGTGTGTGTGTGTTTCTGTGCAGAGAAATTATTGGACCAGGACTTGTTGCATTTTAATATGAAATGTTCTTTAGAGAGCAATTGTCAAATTTTGATGTGTCTACATATCAAAACATGGTTCCATTTTAACAGTAATCTTTTGAGACTGCCTGAAAATATTTCTCTGTTATCTATTAGTCCTTTAATCTTCTTATCTGGAAGTCCAAGAAAGATGCCAGTACAAAACAAAACAAAAAAAAGGAGAGAAATTTCTATCTCAAGCATTCTACTAACAACAATAGAAAATTCCATCTACTCCACACTATTTGGAATAATATCTATCAAGATTCCGTCCACTCAGAACTTTTAGACTGGAAAATTACAACTTGTTCTTTCTTCCATGGGAATCTTTTTCAATTTGCCTTCTCCATGCAGGAGAAGCTTTTGACAAGTAAAAACAGAACAGAGGCATCGTTAGGGAAGAAGTTGAAGAATGACATGCTCCCTGAGATTGAGAAGGTTCATAAGGTACCCAGATTTACTTGTATGAGAATACGTTTACTTATCAATATCAGTAATTAAGAACAAACAAGGTCTGTCTTTCTTGAATGAAGTTGCTTTTCCTACTTGTATCTAAGTTCCTGTCTTTTTGCGTTTCTTGAATTGATTATATAGTTGTCTGTTTTTTCTATTTTTGCTCAGAGGAAAGAGAAATTGTTGAAGAAACAGCACAGGCAGGCTCTGCTTCTTGATAACTTCCTGAACATGGATGGGCTAGGAGCAGGTCGTTCGCTCCGTGACAGAAAACCTGTCACTTACACTTTTGGTAAGATTACTGCAGAACACAGAAAAAAGAACAGTTTGTTGCTTTTTGCTTTTGACTTGGATTTGTCTCTCTATTGTCGATTCCCTCATAAGTAGCTATGATGATATGGTTGATAGTCCTGATGGACTCCCATTTTTTGTAAGATATCTTTGGTAAAACCCAAAAAAAAAAATCACCAGTTGGGCGACCTTAATCATAATAAGATGGTGATTAATGACCAATACATACTTTCAAATTTTAGCAATGTCAGTATTGAGTATTCTCGACACAATGTATTTTGAACTTTTATTCATATATCTAATTATTTTGCAGATGATTATGACCGGTCAATCAATGAGGCTATCAAAATAACAAAGTATGAAGTTCATGACACATTCTTCAGATTCTCTTTTTGGCTTATTATTGAAAGGAACTTGTACATACATGCATACAACTGTGCAATCTATAGTGATTTGTTTCTGGACCTTTGTTCTAGGCGAAAGCAACCATCACCCGAGCCTATTCAAAGAAGAGATGGGGTAGCCATACCTGACGCTTCTACAAATGGTGGATGGAGTGGTCCTTCACATACTTCCCCACAGGGTAATTTCAGTACAGTTTCTCCAAATTCTCCTGGTTATGATGACATTGGTGAAGACCATAGCCTTGAGCCACTGGACAGGAGGTAAGAGTACTACTACTAGTACACAGCTCCTTGTATTGCAATTTGCATCAAGCATGCTCCTTTGCATAATTATGTAACATGTTACAGTAACAGGCGAAGACAGAGGCCACAACGATACTCAGCAAATGAGTTTGTTGAAGCAGTTTCAGATAATGAGGCTGATTTTGATAGTGATGATGATATAGTTGGAGAGGCTGTATATGATGATGAATATTTGAGGAAACGTAAACAAAGAAGGAAACTGTCTAGTAGCTCTGAAGGGGATGACGAGTACCAGTGGGATGAAGAAAATGGGGAAGATGAGGATGAGGAAGAAGAAGAAGAGGATTCGTTAAGCATCAGTGAGGAGAGTGATCAGCCACGAAAGTTCAATAAATTATCAGGCCGTACTAGGAGAGAAACAAAATTACGATCTGTTGATGAGATCCAATCTGGTCTAAGACGCAGTAAAAGGGCCACTAGGAACCGAATAAATTACCGGCAGTATGACCTTTCTGAATCAGAAGCAGATTCAATGAAACCGGAAAAGTCAATTGTGTCAGACGAGCATTCCGATGCAAGTGAGAATGTAGAGTATTCAACTGGAAGTAAAGATTCTGATGGCATTGGTAATGAACAAGATATGAAAGTCGATCCACCTGCTGTTGGCTATAATGAGGCTGCTGATAGAGAACAAAATCAGCCTGATGAAAAGTCCAATAGCCCAGACCAAGATGAAGGTGAAGGTGTGAGAAAAAGACGATTTCTTGACCTTAATGAAGTTGCCCCAGGTTCTGGTTTTGATGACGGTTCAAACACAACAATAAAAGATGAAGACAGAGATGATTTTTGAGCTGATCCCTCTATTGGAAAGCACTGTTTCTAGTTTTCCTTTGGAGAAAATGTATGATATTAAAAAGGTTATAAATTTTGCAATATGTGCATGGAGGAAATTATGATCTAGTTCTTCCATGGTGTAAGTTAAGCAACCTTGATGCGATTCATCTGGGATTTGCGGCAGGGAGCAACCCGGTGCTGAGAGTTCTGTAGATTAGGTAGTCATTTTTTAGTATGTCTACATTTATAGAAACCTAAAGTGGGTGAATGAGAATTCCATGGAAGTTCTTTATCATATCCAATTAGTGTACGACAAGACAACCTTTTTAACCGATTGTAACCCAAAAAATTTGGCTTCTATATGTGCAAGTCTGTAGTTTAATCTTTTTAGTACTGAAAAATTTTGTGGTTGACTTTTTAAAAAATTGATCTTTAACTTTTGATGTATGATAATGGATCAACTTCCCTTAAAACCTTACTTTTACTGTATAATTTTTTATGCAATACATTCTAATGCATTATCATCGCCAAACAGAGAATGTAAACTTCCAACTTCATTTCAGTTCTGTTGTTAATATTATAAAGCATTGAATGGTTTTCATATTCTAGCTTATCGGTTGGCATTAAACAGGGATCAAGTGATTTTCGTCCTCTAGCTTTGGGTGGCACCAAACGAAGTGTGCAGGTTCGGTTTCTTAAGTGATAATAGCCGCTCTGATTCTAGACACAAAAAAACAAGGAAAGGGTAGGTTTCTATGTTTCACATAGTCGCTGGAATTCAAATGTTCCACTGTGGCTTTTAGTGTTCCCATTCTCTTGCAGCAGGCATGCATCTTTTCTGTCGGTGGCCTGAGCTGTCTCGCTGTCTCTACCAACTCCTTCCTTCGCTGCATGTTTTCCGGCAGGGCTGTTTCTTTCTGGGACAGTAGCCTCAGTTGCCTCATGCTCAATTCCTTCCGTCTCTGCTTGTTTCCTGGGTAGTTCTTCATCAGCTTTCCCTTTCTCCGCTGCCACGTCCTCCTCCGTAGCAATTGCTGTTTCTTTTGTTAACTCAAGTGCTTGAATCAAAGTTGAGAGACATTTTTCTGCATCATCCAATGGGGACTTGGGCATAAGGTTCTCTGCGACATCTGCAGGTGTGATCTTGACCTCCCTGATAAGCCCTCGAATTGTATCAAACATAGCATGTTCTTCGAGTCCCAAGTAATTCTTGGCCAACACTTTGAATGCCTCAAAACTGCAGTAAGACAGTTCAATATGCTTGTCCATCCTTCCCCTCCTAATCAGGGCAGGATCAAGCTTCTCCACATAATTGGTAGTGAACACTATAATCCTCTCCCCTCCACAGGCAGACCATAAACCGTCAATAAAATTCAACAAGCCCGAAAGCGTCACCTTGCTGGTTGTGTCCTCTTTCGGTTCGTTACGAGCAGCTTCTTTCTCCAATTTGTCATCCTCAGAAGATATCCTTCTTTGGCCTGTAAGATCAAGCGAGCAGTCTATATCCTCGATAACAATGATAGATTTCCCAGTTGTTTCGATCAAAAGCTTCCTCAAATCAGTGTTGTCCTTCACTGCAGTGAGCTCAAGATCATAGACATCATAGTTCAACAAGTTGGCCATTGCAGCAATCATAGTAGACTTGCCAGTTCCAGGAGGGCCATAAAGAAGATAGCCCCTCTTCCAAGTCTTGCCAATCCTGGCATAAAAATCCTTGCTTTTGCTGAAAGTTACAAGATCTTCAACAATTTCCTTCCTTTTCTCAGGCTCCAAGGCCATGGAATCAAAAGTGGCAGGATGTTCAAAAGAAACGTGGCTCCACATAGCCTGCATGAAACTTGACCACTTCTGTCCGGGACTGTTGGTGTAAAGCTTTCTTTGTCTACTCCTGACGTTAATCTCCTTCCCTTCCCTAATCACATGCTTCAAGTAAATCTCTGTAACGATCTCTCTGTGACGTTTATGAAAAGTGAGCCTGTAATATCTCCTATCCGGCTGAGGATACAGAGACTGCCCGGTGCTCGCAACTTTGCTCGAAACCCACCAAATTTTAACGCCTTCAAACTCGTCTGTCACTCTCTCGTACTCGTCCATGCTAAAAACCAGGTTGCGGCTATCTTTTCCCATCTCTGCTTTGAGCCTTTTAGCACACTTTGATGAGTTGACACTTAGGTAAGCCTCCACAGCAGCGAAAGCTTCACTTCGTTTGAGCCGATCTCCTGTGTACTCATGGATTGATATTTTGATGTACGGATAGAAAAGGCTCATGATTCTCTGCGCATACCTCTCAAAGTGCCTGCGAACCTGGTATGGACAATAATGTTGGAAAACAGCCCAGAAAAACATAAAACTGGCAATGGTCGACCCCATTGTTGCCCACATCTCCGTCGTTGTTTGAGGCATTAGCATCATTTCTACTTTCTTTTCTGGCTCTACGACTATGAGTGATTGTTGCCGTTGTTCTGTTGCCCCCTTTCCCTGTCTTGGGTTTATAATATGCAGGAAAATGTTATTGGTCTTGTGACTCTCTCTCTTCTAATCATGGTCAAACGTAAGGTCTTCATGAGTTTTGCATTTCCTTTCATATAAAGTGAGTGAAGAGGCCTGAAGAGTATGAGCAAGTGTCAGAGTTTAGGTACACACTTAGAAATACGATCGTGGTTGCCAACACTGACCATCAATGCTATTCACATATCCATTTCTCTTCATAGAATAAAGCAATTTTATTAGTGACATTATTAGGTTTAAGCCTCCACCAGGATATTCCATAAGTTGAAGGTTCCATCTAATGGGGTCCAAAACATATGCTAAAGCATTAGTCACGATACTGTGGATCATCAAAAATATATGTAGTTTTAAGAATCACAGCATCTCAAGTCTCTAGCTTTTAAGTGTCAAACATCATTAGTCACAATATTGCGGATCATATAATGTTCTACGACTAAGAGTGCACTGAAGAGAGGAATTTCTCGAGTTCTGATGCAACGAACTGGAGAATGATACTGACGTATTGGTTTGATGATCTTAGTCAATTTTGATGTGATTTGCATGTTTAGCTGTAATCATACTTTAAGTTTCTGTTTTTTTTTTTTAAAGTATAATCATACTTAAGCTGCTAATAGTCTGAATACCAAGACATAGAATGAGGTGGTTTTAAGGAAAGAGATAAATATCGCACAACTTTTGGAAATGATTTTGAAAGATACTAAGGGTCCGCAAACAATTGTGATCTGACATGTTCATTTCCTTCAGTTAGGAAACTGACAAAAGTGTCCAATCATGTTAGTCACGCTTTCTGATTATCTCAATCTTGCCTCGCCTGTGGCTTGCTAATTTGTTCTTTCATAACAACAAAGGCCAGTAGTGTACATTGAATTGCATGAAATTGAAATCGGAAAGAAGAAGAAGAAGGAGAAGAAAGGCATAAGTCCAAATATGATGTCCGTACACTCTTCTTTTGAGCCATTTATTTTCAATCACATCCGTCAACAAGTTGATAGTCGTCTAGTCAATCAAACACTTCACGCGTACTTTTTGAAACTTAAAGCAATTGTCAAATTCTAATATGCTGGTCATTCTAAAAAATTGCATATAAAATTTCCTAGAAAGTGCAAATGAGCTCCACTTCAATACTGGGCCCCTTTCTTCCTGGAGTGTCCTTTTCAGGTTCTGAAGTTGAATAGGACTAGACGCCACACGTACAGATTAAAACATCCCACCTAGTGCTCATAATGCGCAGCTTTCATGATTAGGGTCAATGCCCTATGAATCCACACCCACAAACCACAACAAAAGGTCATCAATCCAATA
>JANZLD010000006.1:67889782-67903676 GCA_026413575.1 Erythroxylum carthagenense
AGGCCACGAGATCCTGAGAAATCGGACTCGTTTTATTCACGGTATAAACTTCGGTTTATCCGTTTTGTTCCACGGAATTCTCGAGCCATTTGTTTGTATATTGCTTCTTTGCATAGTCATGAATGGTGCATAATTGAGTATTGTGTGATGATATTCAAACTATAAGTTTGAGATAAGATTGTGAATTTGTTTAAAATTTTGAGAACTATGCGCTTATAAATTTTCTATGACAAATGACATATTTCAATGATGTTGCTTATTCCTCGTTATAAACTTGTTACCTACGACCTTTTAAACTCACCCTTTTCTGTTCCATCTTTAGGTGAAGAAAATGAGATCAAGTTCAAGAGCCTAAGGGAACTTTCGGAAATTTGTTAATTGTATTTTGTAATAAGCTAATGGTGTTGCTTTTGATATGTAAATAAAGTTTTTTAAACTCTGTTGCTTTAGAAATGAAATAATAGATTGAAATAGTTGGATTATATATGTTCATATTGACTTCCGCGTATATAGTTGAGTTGGAGTAATAAGTTTGTTTTTATGTTTGATTGCATGGGACACACCACCCTTGTGGAATGATGCCTAATAAGGGTTCATGGAAATAACCCTAGAGGATAATACACTTAAGCTTCATGTTTTCGCAAGAGTTGGGTTCCGAAAATCGATGCCCAACATGGAATTTACTAGACTTTGGAATATAGTTGGAGCATTTCTAAGACCAGATGGCATAATGAGGAATTCATAATGGCCTTTATAGGTTTTGAATGCAATTTTATGTATATTATTTATATGCACTTGAATTTGATAATAACTTACTCCAAGATCAAGTTTTGAAAAGTGTCTACCCATATATGGCTCATCTAACAACTCTTTAATTAAAAGAATAGGAAATGTGTACGTGTAATTAAATTGTAAGTTTGTTGAAAGGTTTATGTTTTACAAAACCTTTAATATCCATCTTTGTTTTTCACCATAATAATAAGAGAGGAAAAAAGGTCTTATACTTTATTGAATGATCTCTTACTGCAACATCTCCTCCTTCAGTTCTTGAATTGTCTCTTTATGCACTCTCACATATACTAATGTTTCAAGTTGATTGCTTCATTCCCCTCCTCCAGCAAAATTCGTTGATCATACACATTGGTTAATGGTATTCATGTGGACACATAAAAAACATCCTCATAACCATTCAAAAGTTTTTTTAATCGTTCTCCCCATTTTAGTGACAAACAATTCATAAATGAAATTTCTCAACTTGACTGCTTGTAAAGTAGCTCCACAAGATACAACAAACTTAATAATAATACAAAATGACTTATACATAATTTAGGGCTAAATGTACTCATTATATTTATATTTTGATTGAGGATGCAAATGGAGGTTTTAAGTGCAAAATAAAGTTATTTGGATAATCTAGACAGATTTGAAACTTCATCATAATCTAAGCATAACTTTCTCATCCAAGATTTGATTGAGATGGTTTGAAATTATATAGATGCCTAAGAAAGAGATCTAAAACTTATATGTTTTCCATCAAGCCTAAGATTAGGATTGAAAGAACAAGGGCAAGTTCAACACTAAAGAGTTGAGATGAAGAAATAACCTATCACATGAGCTAATGGGAGGTTGTGTAGTAGAGAAAAGGTCTAAAAAAGATTAATGGTTTGAGATATGACCATGTATTGACTCATTTGATAATATAAAAAAAATTATAAAAGATGTATGACCTTAGACACAGATGTTTTTAAATTCATGTTCAGTCCTAGAGTTTAACAAAAGGATACATGCCTATTTCTATTCCCAAATATAAGCAAAATGATTTATAGTTTAGGACAGGGTTATGTCTCAGAACACATCTATTTTGGATCTAAAATGCGCCCACTATTTAAAGATCCAAAAGCCATAAATTTTAGTTAGTTTTTAATGTTAATTTTTTCTAGAGTTTAGAGGAGCAGTCATCTTTACTTTTTCTTCTTTCTTTTTTTTTTTCATCCAAAGTCCTACGAGGAAAAACTTCTATACTTGGCCAAAGGAAACGAATACCTTAAGATGTATTAAATTATAAGATTCAATTTATTTTTATAGTTTGATTTATATACTTAGTATTGAATGTTCTTCTATATTTATCTTTATGATTATGTCATTTTGTTAACATGCATACTAGTTTATTATTTGATTCAATATATCAACTAGATTAGATATTAAATCAAAATTGTCTAATCCCTCTAATATAAAAAGAAATTATATTTTAATGAATTGTTCCTAAGAAGAACAATTGATCCAATGTATCCTTTTGATTACTTAACTATGCATGAATGTTATTAGATCTATTAATCAAGTTAATTTAATTTATAGATAGGAAGAAATTTATATAGGTTAAGGAAAGAAGCTAAACAAAGGCACAAAAGCATAATTAAGCTCATTAAATCTTATTTGATAGAGATTTATAATCTAAAATAGAAGAGACCATGGCTAAGGAGCTTAATGCTCTTTATTTAAACCAACAATCCCTATGGATCACTTTCCTGCCTTAGAGACCAATACCACTTTCGAATTAAAATCTAAACTATTACATATTTGTAATCTTTTTATGGTCTTACAGGTGAAGATTTGCATAAGCACCAGTAAGAGTTCCATGTGGTATACAAGTATGAAGCATAAGAGTGTGATAAAGGGGAAAAAAAAAGTTTAAGCTGTTTTTATTCTCATGGCAAAATGTAACAAAGGATTTGACTTTATTACTTAGTCTTTAGAAGTATTGTCACTAGAATGAGATCATGAGGTTATTCCTAAAGAGGTACTTTATAGCTCCAAGGGTAATAACCATTTAAAAGAAAATTTGTGGTGTAAGGTAGCATAATGGAGAATATGTATATGAATATTGGATACGCTTCAAGAAGTTGTATGCTAACTGGTCCCATAATCAAACTAGTGAAAAACTACTTATTCAATATTTCTCTGAGGGACTTCTACCCATTGATAAAAATATGATTGGTGTTGCTAGTTTAGAAGCCTCAGTGGATAAGACTCTAGAGCCAATAAGAACTTGATTGCTAATATGGTAGTTAATTCATAACAATTTAACATTAAGCTTGACTTAATACTTAATCATGTCAATAAGATAAATATTTCTATTGTTGACTAACAAAATTTAAATCTAACCTCTCTTATTTATATAATAATTATAAGTAATATGTAAATAGTGAAAGTTTGCGGGATTTGTTCAAAGGTGGGACATCCAACAGATATGTGCCTAATGCTTTAAGAGGAGTCTATCGAATAAGCCAATGCAGCAAGTGGATTTTTAAGACTATCTTGAAGAAATTATGATCTTTGTTTAAATGCATATAATCAAGGATGGTGACATCTTCCTCATTTTAGCTTTGGAAACCCACAAGTGAATCTATTGATGGCTTAAAACCACTTAAGCTTCTAACAATTCAAGCAATCATACCATCTAGGGATGCTAAAATAGCTTAAGTCTAATATGATCTTACTCAATCCAATCTAAAGTTAATAGACTTGACCCGGGTTGAGCGAGCTTTGAACTGATATTGGGTTTAATTATAAACATTTTTAAGATTTAAGTCGAGCATGGGCTCGAGCTCGAGCCCTACAACAAGTCGAAAGCCTAATTATATTTAAAATAATGTTATTTTATTTTTAAATAAAGTTATATCTTTTAATAATGAAGAAATTCTAAGACATTGATTTCAAAGTCCAATTGGACAAAGTTAAGCCCAAAAGTCCAATCCTTTAGGAGATTTATGATTGAAACAATGCCCCAAATAGAGTTACTTTCTTCCTCTTTATCTTTGGTTCTTCTCAATTCCCATATTGAAAGTAAAAAAGATAAGGAGGAGAAGTATAAATAAAACATTTAGGTCTTTGCCTTAATCACAAAACAGAATTTTTATGCTTAAGATATCCTAATTGGGCTTGGAAACATTTGATATTTTTTTCTAAAAAATTGTGCTTTTTAGCTTAACCTAGTTTAAATGGGCTTTAAATTATTTAATATTTCTCTAAAAGAGTTGAACTTTTAAGCCTATTCAGGCTTGACTAGCATAATTATGTCTAATTAAAGCGTGATTAGGCCTGAGCCTAGTTTCAGCCGCTCAAGCCCGATTGCCTTCATGCTAACGTAATGGCCTTCAGTTCAAAGTAAGTCACTCGTGGAGTGGAATGATCTTTCTGAAATTTACGAAAATTTCATCGTACTATTAAATATAACCAAATAAACCGAAAATACTAGCCTTAACAACCTGAACTAGAAAGTCCACTGGCAAGTTCTGTAGGTACTTTGTAAATATGAAATTGAGTTTTATGGAGCAGAGAAAAGTTAATCTCCAAAAGAAACTAATCTCAATTGCAACTAGCATTCTCAAATTTCCCATACTTGGTACCATTATTGCAAGTTTCTCAAGTTGCTTTTTGACGGTAATCAAATGCCCAAGTATATCCGCCGCATAGGTAAAGACTTCTGATATCTTCAGCATTGAAGCATTAGGCCAAGTCTTCTTATCTTAGAAACCATGAATTCTAGACTGGTTCCGGTTTCAAAAGCCATGACTTGTTAGCAACAGTACCTACCTACAGTACCTACCTAGAGGAGGAGGAGAGGAAAGGCAAAAAAGCACAAAAAATGAATGAATTTGAAGGAGCTTCTGTGTATATATAACTAGCCAAATATACAACACGATGAAGCTATGACACTACAAAACTTCTATTCCTCTGTTCTAATTGCTGGAGACCAATCACAATCAAGTACCATATCTTCCCAGTATTCATCGGATCAACAAACTACTGATCGTCATCCCATCCACTGATACTTTGTTGACAGATTGTTATCTCATGTTGCAGCATTGCGGCCTTCCCGAGCTTTGCAATTTCTCCCAAAGACATGTCATCTGCCTTGGAGATTGGTAATGCGCCGTATAATAATCCTCGACGCATCCAAACTGGCAGAATTTCAAGCTATGTACATACTCCACAGGTTTTGAACTGTTAAACAGTTCCACCCACATTCCCATACTCACATCTTCCATCTTGAACAACTGGAAAAAAGGCAAAATCCTTCCAATGAGAGATAAGAAAGAGAAAGAGAAGTAACATAGACAACATGGAGGGAGGAGTTGAGAACTTCATAAAGCCTTCAATCGATAGAAGTTGGGAGTGAGGATATGTGGGTCCATTTTCAGAATTCTTAGTAGTGGAATCAAATAATGGAAACGATTGCAAATAACTTACTCTTAATTTGTGTCTCTCGAACTCAGACACAACAAAGCGAGCAATGTCAGATGATAAAATGTAGCCTGGTCCATTTGCATAGGGAGGATAAACTTCTTCTGGCCACTCCTGAAACCATAGAAGTAACGATAAGAAACCATCAATATAACATACTGTGCACCAAAATCAAGGAGCTTATGATAAGCTTCATCTAAGCAAAATAGATGAATCAACAAAATGTCAAACAAACAGCAGAGACAGCACTATAGCCGACTGGCTTCTATTCTAAAACCAAATCCATGCTACAGAACAATTAGTAGTTCTCTTTGACTCATATTCATCCATGAAAAACAAAAAGTTACCAAGCAATCGCCAGAAAGTAAGGGGAGATAAAGGAGCCATGCATGATACTTTACTAAGCACAGACTCGATCAAGAAAGGATTGTAAAATATATTGCTGTTTCACCCCACATAAGAAAAACTCAATTAGGTAGCATTATACAGAGGAAGTATGGGGTAGGGAGCATTGTAGATGCTGCACAACTACTACAGGGCAATATAGCCATTCATTTTCAGAGCCTAACATTAAAATTCAGGGGCAAATACTCGAACTAAGTCCACAAAGACCTATAAAAAGCTATTTAAATAACTAAAGGCATAGATACATATATCCTACCTCATGTGTAACTGCCCATTTACCATGTCGCAAAACCTTGTAGTAGTAATTGATGTTCCCAATGTACAAGCTTCTGTCCCTTCCGACTTTTCTTGCTTCATTGAGAACTGCATCCACTCTTACAAATGTGTCATCATCACCCTTCATAATGTACTTTGCATGCACTGTGCGGACCTGTGAACAACAAAGCCAGTACAAAGTAAATTATAAACAGAAGAATCAAGGATAATATTAATTTTCTGCATGCTTGTATGATATTTTTCATCACTCACCCCATATTCACAGATAGCAACCGTTTTTAACACCACAAGATCATAGTTGTCCATGTAAGGAACTATAACAATATCCCCAAAAAATTCCGCCTCCTTCTTTAACTGTACATTCACTTCTTTTCGAGGATGCTGCTCAAACATCAATTACAAGAAGCATGTCATGTCATACAATTCAAGCTCATCACGTTGAAGAATAACCATTAAAGGTGTAGGTGTCAATAGTCATCACATACCAGTGCCACAAAGAAGCGGGCCACCACGTTTGAAGTTTTAATCAAACTATTCTGCATCCAAGACTTCCTCACAGCCATTCGCTCGGCAAAATGGTTACCCGCAGAAAGAACCCCAATGAAAAGTTCCACAGATCTCTTGGGAAGTGGTGGTGCTTTCCATCTGTTAGACATCTCTAGATGCCTCTGAGGCGCAAAACTAGGATGTGTTGTAGGCAATGAAGCGGCAAATAAAGAGTGGATATCGACATCTCCTGTCACAGTAAGTCCAGTGGCATCCTCAAGTGTGAATCCCTGCCACCAGTACCAAAGAATATTAAGAATCATCTACATTGACCTTGACATTAATGTGGTGTAGGTATTCACTTACAGTGCGATATGGAAAAGAAGTGACATGCCTCCCATCAACATTAACATGATAACCCTCCAAACCAGCACTAAGAGTTAGAACAAACAACTTCTCCTCTGTAAATGGGAACGGCCAGTCAAAGGAGACCTTTTTTGCTCGGCCAATAAGCCTATTTAACCACCATGTTGCCTTTGACTCCTCAGAGCGGTTGTCATCATCACGGATCCATTTTTCGCATTTTACATGATTGTCAACTGTGGCCAATATAAGAATTAGCAATTTGTTGTAAAAACAGCTAAAAATGGCAAAGTCAATTTCACTAAAAAATAAATCGAGATTGTTCTTGTGTTGTTGATTTTTGGATGAATTTAAACAAACTAAAGCGCACACACATGCAATTGGAACATTTAGATGAAGAAGTAAGTTCCCTTTTCGCCGGAGCTAGAAAGCAAGCTAGGCAAATTGAACCATAATTTACATACAAAAAATTAAGATGTAAGATCACCAACTTGCATCCAATACTTACTAGCAGTCTAACCAAATCTTTGAATCACACATCAGCAAAACCAGAACACCGCAACATTTATCCAGATTTACCGTTCATAGGTCCGCAAAAATGGTACATGTGAAACTGAAAATCGTGAAAACATAACACTACCTGTAATTTCTAACTCTTTCCAAGTATCATGCTGAATCCACATATGATCACATTAAAGTAAGACATCAGTTCAAATTTCCTGGAGTTTTGTAAGCACAAGGGAGCAAAGAGAAGTAATAAATCTTCGGTATCGACTATGCCGCTATGGAGTGCAAATCTATGACTACTAATATACCCCCAGATACCCAATAACTATCAAGAACGCAAAGGCTAGAAAATTTTTTTCTTTTATGCAGGTTATCAACAACAATTAGAAGATCATTGTCTATCAAATAAAATTTGAAGGGAAATAAAAAACTGAACTCACCGGTCTCTTCATGAGCCTTGGACTTCCATCCCTCACACCTCAACGCTGTTCCCCACTGCATTCTATAACATGTATTCTGCTCAATTACCGGCTTTTCACTCCAATCCCCTTTCAATCTTGGATTGAAATGTAAAATTCTTGGAGGGTCTTCACCTTCCACAGTCTTCAAACCCTGCAACTCCATCATAAACTGCGAAACCATGACAGAATCACCGTCTTTAATCAACGATATCTTTGGATCATTATCCGGATGAGCAGCTCTCGGCTTTCCCACCACAGTTATATGTGAGCCCAAAGTTAGGCCACACGGCAACTCCATAACATTCCCTCGGTTAAGGAACTCAGCCCCAGATAATGAAATCGAATGCGGACAATTTTCTGATTGGTTATCAGGATTCTTCACGTCCACAACCTGCACCAAACCTGCTTCAATCTCTTCCCAGAGCTTTCTCCCAACCTCCCAAGCAGTTTTTGCATTCTTATGAAGCTCCAAGGATCCGTCTTTTATAGTGGGGTCAAAATCCAAAGCTGACAAGATTCTATTGGACTGCACAACATTTTCAGAGGTGTAGAGCAAGGACTGAGTTGGCTCGGCCGAGTTCTGCGAAACCCATAAAAAGGGTCGAGAGGGAGCGTCCTTGTCCTGCAAATTCTCTTCGCTTTCAAGTTTGAAAGTACGAGTTAACGGTTCTTGAGACACAGAACCCAAACCAGTATTGAACACAAATGGGATTTCTAGAGTTACGAGAAGCAGATACAACAATCCAACACCAATC
This sequence comes from Erythroxylum carthagenense, assembly GCA_026413575.1. NCBI lineage: Eukaryota > Viridiplantae > Streptophyta > Magnoliopsida > Malpighiales > Erythroxylaceae > Erythroxylum > Erythroxylum carthagenense. The sequence continues at coordinate 67,898,280 of JANZLD010000006.1, forward strand.
AGGATTTGAATCGATCTTTGCCTGGTTAAAGACAGGAACATATCGAATCTATCCAATTTGGTCTCGGATTTTCTTCTCTTCATCTCGGGAAATCCCAGAAGAAAACGAACTAATTGGAATCCAGAACAAAGAAGACGAGAGAGAGAAAGAGAAATAGAAGAAACTACTGGAAGAAGATGAAGAAGAGAATTAGGTCATCAACACATTGGAAGAGAAGAGAAACGCGTCGAGAGAGGCAAGGACGTGGAGGGGAAAGTAACGGTTTTAAAGGGCAGATACTGATTTTTGAACAGGTCGGTCCAATTTTCCCTTTTTTTTCTTTTCTTTGTTTTACTTGATCCAAGTTTGCTTCTTCTTCTTTCCGGGAAAGAGAGAGAAAGTTACAGGAGAATTTTCCTGAGTTCAAATGTGAGAATCATTACTCCATGGAATGGGAATCAACAATATGGATAGTAAATAACGAAAAGGACAGACTGCTCAGACATGAATAGGTGTCTTAATCACAAGTCTTCTCAAGAAAAGGAAAGTTGGCAACGGATACGTCCTTTGGGTTGCAATAAATAACATTAACTTCTGTAAAGTACTATAAAATTTTACACCTTAAGTAGGTTAACTTTTAGCTTTAAATACAATTTATTATATATAAAAATCGAACATCCACGGCTGGAGATTGAAAAGTAATTCAATTATTCCTCTACAAAAACTGAGAACAGGCTAACAAATTGAAAGTTTATATTACTTTCAAATTATAAATTAGATTAGAGAAAAAAAGAAGAAGAAGAAGAAGTTAAGTTAATAAAAGGGATTTTCATGGAAAATTACCATGATAGGAATAAATTGATTTCCAAAACGAGGAAGGACATTTGTTTTGACACTTGGAAGACTACCACCACACCCAGCACACGTGTCAAACTGAGACTGAGGTGCTACCTTCATCTTTCTATGTTGTTTTTTTATGTTTATCCATTTTTGACCCGTTAAAGAAACAAACGGAACATGAAAACAGGAAGCGCAACCAGATATAAAATCCAACAAAAGGAACGAGAGGACTCAATCCCACAAATTTTTAATGTTGGGGGGGTTGACATCGAACTTGGTCATTTACCATTATTGACGTAATGTTTTCTGTTTGAGTCACAACCTCAATTCGGTGGTCTAAAGACAATGATGTTATGCAGTGGAACTTCTTCTTTCTTATTACACTCCAATACGTTAAAGATTTTGTCGACACTGCATTGTCGTAAAAGAAACCAAAACATATATTGTTCTTGATTCTCTTATTGTTTAACTTGCAATCCAGGCAAGCTTTAATTACACCAGTTAGGGAAGGTATTAACTTATAATTAAACTCATTATTTAAACGGATCTTTACCTGAGAGTTGAAAGATACGGTTACGTAACTTCGTACTTTGTTTTAATAGGGACTGATGTGCATGATTTTAGCTCCAAATCTAAGTCAAACCTTTCGAGCGAAACTTGTCTAAGTCCACCTAGCTTTTTAAACAACGTAATTGTCTTAATCAACCTTGACTAGACTTAACTAGCAGTAAGCCAGTAAATAAAACCCAGAGTGGAGGAGGTTAGTGCATTTCCCACCAAAGTAATGCCCCCCTCCTGCGTGCCTATCACTTTAATATACTTTGGTTCGGTGAAGGGACATTCAGATTTTGAACTTGAATGACTTCAACCTAAAAGCATCATAGAGGATTACGATTCACTAGTGATAAAATGCATGGTGCTGTTGCAGATGTCTCTGCAAGTCTACCTTATAATTTTTGTTAGAATTTACAATAGACCTACGGATCCACACGAGAAGGAAAGTTAAACCACATACAAGTTTAAGTGAGATTCCATCCTAAAATTAGTTGGTGATAGGTAGAGTAGCCCACTAAACTTATATTTTAGTTTCTTTCCCCTTTTTTTCCAATGTGAGACAAACTCTCACTTTATATTTCAATCCTAACCTAGACAAAATTCAACTTGTTTATCAATGATAACATTTAAAAAAAAAAGAAAACGAAAAAACGTGTATCCTACCTTTTAAGAGCTAGTCTCACTGATTATCGTGTCGTTTCAATATTTTACATTTCTTAAAATTTGAGTTCTGTGAGTTTAATATTTCAAATGATCATTGAAGTTGAATGTATTATTTAATCTAAAAGCTTTATTTATAAAACAATAATTATAAATACTTATTTTCAACAGAATATATAACATCATTCACTAATTTGAGTTAAAATATTTTTCACAGATAAAAATTTATATATTTAAAAATATATAATTAGCAAATTATTACATATATATATAAGCCTGTTTCAAAATATATTAATTATGAATTTCTTCATTAAAAAAAGCAAAAAGAAAGGTTCACTATGAGGTTTTATCTTGAAAGCTGAATTTCTGAACTGGAATTTATATGCTATAATAATATATAAAATCTTTAATAATAATAAGAGATAAATAATATGGTAAAATCGAAAAGGAAAATAGTAATTAAAAAAGAAAAAAGAAAGCACCAAAGCCGCTAAGACAGTGGCCCCATCAAACACTCGGATTTAGTTTAGCTGAGCTGTTACTTAGCCCTTTTAATATGGCAGAATATATGAAAATAGAAGTGGCCGTTGATTCGGGAGCAGAAGAAAATTCAATTTATTGGAATGAATGAATGGACGAGTGGGGAACAAAAGATCTGTTACCGATCATTCGATGGGGCCAAGCCGCCAAAGAGAACTCTTTTTTACAAGGACGAACCCGTCGCCTCTCGAGCGGCCTGTAAAGTGAATATTTCTTAAATCTGAGGACCAACTGGCCATAGCTGTTGAAGTGTTGAACCACATGGGGTACAGTCCCAGTAAACACAGCAATACCAACTATACAGTTTTAGCTGTAGAAAGAACATGTGTTTTTATTTCCAAGTTCTTCCTTCCAACTCTGTTTTTTGTTGGCAACTGGGGAAAAAGGTCCTGTGTCAGAGATGCCTCGGAAAGCCTTCAGTGGGGTGGGGTGGGGTGGCATCGGATTGGTGAGGGAATAATTCTTTGATTAAAATAACTGATATTTGGATTGGAAATTTTATGTTTTCCAAATCACTTTAGCTAAGGGAACAACTTGGAGAATAGATTCTTCTGTCCATTATATATTCCTGGTTTGTGTGGAAGTCCTGTGATTTACTGTAAATGATTGAGGGAGCACTTAGTTCACAGAAGATAATGGAAATAAAAATGAGAATAAATATAAAGAAGAATAAGAATGGATATAATCATTATAATTATGATGGTTAATTAAGATGAAGGAATGATTACCATTACCTTTGATGGTGGTTGGTTTATTAAAAATCTTGAGAAATAAAAATTTATTAAAAATTTATTTTATATCAAATTTTAAATATAATTTAATGAATTATATTTTATACACCCTATTTATAATGACAAAATGTTCAAAATCAAGTATATGGTCCAATTAAAGACATACATAAAGCTCTTATACTAGGAGAATAAATCAATGATTCTCATTCCTCTAGAATAGCAAGGGAATGGAAGATTGTCAAGAATTTGGTAATGAAAATATTACCCCTTCAATGATAGTTTGATGCCAAACACAAAGTTTCATTCCATTCCCATACATTTTTCTCCATTACCCCTAAACAAACGTACCCTGAATCATCCGATTAATCAAGAAGTTACATGCATGGTTTGAAGTAACAATACCTTATGAACAAACTTTCAGACAAAACAACAAGTCTTAGCATTTTGATAGACCTTCACACTGTTGACAAATGAGATGAAGATTGATCTTGCCATATTTGTATCAGCTTTTCCTGTTCTTACAAAAAGTAGTTAAAGCGTAGAACACTGCACCTTTTACCCTTTTCACTTTCAGTGCCTAATTATTATATATTTTTAGTACATCATATATTTTCCCTTTCATTTCAACTTGGATATATTATTGTATAATTCTCAGGAATACGTTAAATTAGTCATTCACTAAAACCAAACAATAATTTTCCTGGTCATCCTTCCTGTGGAGCTGTATGCCAATTTGGACCGTGATGCTACATGGCATTGCTATAATTGTTTGGTATAGGAACATATGTACAATAGTCGTGTTAACTCCCAAAACTTTGGCTGTGGGCATGTCTAATCAGTTGTAGTTGTCAAGACATTTGACTTGTCAATCCTAAAGAACTGTTGGTGGTTGTTTCATTTCAGAAGAGGCCCCAACAGATAATGCAGTTGCGACTGATCAATGTTGCATTGCGTTCCCAGTCGTGCAATTGGAAATTCTCCTTTGGCAGATTTGATTAATGTTGCATTGCGTCCCCAGTCGTGCAATCGGAAATTCTCATTTGGCAGATTACCTAATTAATGAGCAACGGGAGGGTCACCCACAAAAGAAAATTAAGATTGAAATACCAACACTCAACAATCTAAAAAGTATATTCAAACATTTGTATGCCCTACCTACTTTGACAAAATTTTCCAGATTCTTTGCACAGAAAGCAGAAAAATAATAACAATACTAAATAAAAATATTGTTGAAGTGCCAAATTTAAAGAGGTCTAATAATACGCAGCTTTATTTCTAATTAGTAGAGAGACTGTTTTAGACAGTAAAAAATAAGTATTATGTTAAATTTCATTATTAATCAAATTGATCTAGATTCTTCACTTGATTTAAAATTATTAATTCATTTGATAGATTGTTCAAAATATGTGATTAATGGATTTCTTTCTAATCAGGAATTTACAATATTACTCTTCACGTGAATGTCAAGTAAACTTGCAATGTAAATAATTTGCATCAATTTGGAGGGTTTGAACGAGTTTATGATATATAAATTTTTCCAAAATGAGTAAATACAGGCCCAATGGATTGATAGTTGGACTTAAAAGCCTCAAAGGACAGAAATCTTGCACAAAAGTGAAGTATTTGCTGCACTAAAGTTACAGATGGCCCATTTCTGTAACTTAAGTACAATTCTATGGAATAAAAGGTCAAAAAAACAGGGGACTCTTTAATCAGATCTTAATACTGAGCCAACTCCGAAAAGTGAAAGACCGAAGTCGAAGAAGGAAGAGAAAACGAACACAAATTAGGAAAGCAAAATACAACTGAGATTACCCAAATTTACGGCCCTAGTTCTGTTTTTTTAATTATAGGTTATAATTTTTGTTCTGTTTTTTTATTAAATAAAAATAAAAACTTATTTGATAATTAACGTTAATATAGTTATATTTTTATCACTAATAATAACTAAATATCAGATAAAAATTAAAGATAAATTATTTTTAATTAAATAAATTTATTTAATTTATTAATAATATTTATTAATAAACTGTTAATAAAATTATATTATTTTAATAAAATAAATAATTTAAAAATTAAAATTTTATTTATT
>JANZLD010000006.1:67903837-67926631 GCA_026413575.1 Erythroxylum carthagenense
AAATATATAATTTTAAATTAAATTATTTATAATTTTTGTTAATAATTAAATAATTAAAAAATATATATTTAAATGATAATAAATCAAATTATATAAAAAAAACATAAACACAAAACTACTTTTATGGGTTGGAAAAAACCAAAACTAAGAATAGGAATAAAAATTTAAACAAATTTTTTTAAATAAATTTAAAAACAAAAACAAAACACATTGCACAGAACACACACTCACACTCTGTTTCAAGTGTTAATGCTTTAAGTTCCAACAATGGCGTACCAAGAAGCAAACTCTACGACTGAAAGTAAGCCAAGGTAATTGACGGCGTCGTTGAGTTTCTCCGTCTTTCAATGTCGAGGCAGAAGATTGCCATATTAAGTGCTTCAGCAGAACGATAAGTTCAGGCGGGGCCAAAACATAGGCTAATGGACAGACAATCATAATTGTGTTAATGCCTTATGATTTGTGGTCCGCAAGGAGTTGTTCTTTTATCATATTTTAATCTGAACTGAAGAAAAGTTGCAGGATATCTCATTAAAACCTAATGAGGGGAGCTCTCTCAGATAAACTCGCATTATTGAGAGGAGTAGAAAAAGGGACCCTTGAAAAGTTGCAGGATATCTCATTAGAACCTGATGAGGGGAGCTTTCTCAGATAAACTCGCATTATTGAGGGGAGAAAAAAAAGGGACGTTTCAATGGTAGAGTCTAAAGCACGCAAAGGGTCTTCCCTCATAACATACGAATTTCTCATCTTTTTTCTCATTGTCTTCTACAACAGTGACTACATTCTTCATGTAATCACCCCAAGTCAACGGTCAAACAAGCACTAATATCCCCTCTTCACGGCAGACAACACATGGTAGAAAAGGACAACGATACGTCTAACCACACATGTCCCTGTCCAATAAAACCCCCCAAACCTATACCACCATTTACAAGCAGCCTCTCTCTCATTCCCTCCTCTCTTCGAACCAACACATCCATGACCTACCCCCACAACCAACAAGCAAATAGCATGGCACACCGCACCACTCATAGTCGTATTATAGCATCCCCAGAGCCAGACCCAAGTCTCATGTTCCCATCGTCCATGGATCCCACTCTCAAAGAGCACACCTCTATCCTTCCAACGACCAAAATCCCAGATCCTATTTTACCCTCTAAATCCTTGTCCAACCAATTATCCAGACCCAAAGCATCAGATAAAACCGGTACAGGTCCCCATAAACCCACCAAAAGCCAACCCCCAGTAAGTGTTGACTTCTACTTGCAAACTAAAGCCATGACTCTTTCAGCTGACTTTGATGGTTCTAGGTACTTGGGGGTTAAACCGAAGCATCGGCAGCACAAACCAATTGAATCAAAAGTTGAGCAAGAGAGAAGAGTGACAACTGCAAAAGAAGGGTCTATAGAGAATGTCAAGAAATCATCTTCTAGAGAGTTGGTGGAGAAGAAGAAACTTCAACAATATCTGGTTAATGAAAAGAAAAAGAAGGAAACTTTTTCTTTGGGGAAGAACAGTAAGGAAGCCCTGGATCTACTTGAAGGGCTTGATATTAAGAGGATGATAGTTTCTTTAGGTGTTGGTGGCAGAAGGAATTCCTTTGGTGGCTCACATGTAGAGTTGGCGGATTTTCTCGCAAATTGTGGTGCCAAAGTGGTGTCAGTTGACATGCCCGCATCTATGCAGATCCACGTTGTTGATTGTGCAAGGAAGACTCACGATAGTCTTGAGAAGTTCACCTCCAAGACCCTTGCACTCACTCTCAAAAAGGTTCTCTCTTTAATTTGGATATTATATTTTATTGATCGACCAAGTTGCTTTTCGTGGTTTTGTTATTTGGGTTTCTTAGTTTATCCTTGATAATTGATAGGCTCGCCTGGAGTGCTATGGATTCTTACATGTTATTCCTCTCATCTTCTGCAGGAGTTTGACGACGTGTATGGTCCGGCATGGCACTGCATAGTGGGGACAAGTTTTGAGTCTTTTGTGACACATTCAGTTGGGGGATTTCTATATTTCTCAATGGATCAAAAGTTGTACATCCTCTTGTTTAAAACTACAGTACAAAGAGCTGATTGAATGATTGTAGTAAATGATTTGGAAATGGATGCATTTCTAGTATGGATAGCTTGGGGAAACTATAAAGTTATGCCCTTTTGCACGTTGTACATTAGTTTTTGCACTTTTGTTTAGGAAAGCGGCACATGAGGTAATGAAAATTTCCTCCGTTCCAGTGGCCTAACGTCTACGTTGGCTAAAGTTTTCTTGAACTAAGGAATGGGACAGATTGTTGGATAGAATTCGAAACCTTCTTAAAGTTTCTCATTTCTTCCCATCATTTTGTTGTATATTTAGTTGAATACTTAGAAGTAATACCAACGTATAGAAGTGCCGTTCAACAGTTTGGATTCTGATGCGTATGCTTGTTTTCCTCTTCTTCATTTTCCAATAATTTGGATTCTGGTGAGGTGATGCGTGACCTAAGCCACTTCCATTGCCTAAGGTTTTCCTTTTCAATTTTCAGACATTGACATTGGTAGTCGGTTAACGTGGATAATGCTGATGGTTGACTGAACAAAAAGTAGCATTTTATGAATCACATAAGATTAGATCTCAAGCCAACTTTTCGTTGTTGTCAAAGATTTGTTAAGACCCCTTTTGTACGATTGATGATAGCCCGTCAAAAGGACCATCATGAAACACATTTATGAGAGTTCATGGTCTCTTTTTGACGATTTGTCCTCACAGGAATGGGGCCTCTGCATTTCACTCAATCAAATGAACGGTGGGGGCATTTTCCTGAGCAGTCAAGCTATAATAGCTAGACAAAGAGTACCTCTCTTTTTTTTTATTGTTCACGAAATATTTTAAATGAATTCCAATTATAGAAAGATACTATTAAGTCATTTATACTTAAATTAATTTCTGCTCAAACTGGATAGGTCTTTTGTGGGAGGTAAAATTCTAACCTCAAGTTTTAAACAGTTGCATATATGAAGGAGATTTTGAATCCGTGACTTCACTTAAATTAAAAGAGCCTCTTACTAACTTACCTGCGCGCTAAGATTAAAGAGTACCTTTCTCTGTTACTCTATATTGATATCGAACATACTAGCTTGTAGCATAAAGATTGTTACTTGTCCTGAAAATTGGTTTGGACATTTCACGAGCTCTTGTTTCCCGGATAACGATGTTTGAGTATCAAGAAATTATGATTTTTCTAAATAATAAAAAGGTCAACATCTATTATATAAAATTTTAAATATATATGGTAATTTATAAATTATGTATTATACAAAATTATTCAACATATCATAAAATTTTGAATATAAAACATTTAATATTTGAGGGTTTCAGAGGACTCCATAAATTAGTTAGCCCATCTTTTTGAGTAATACGAAATTGTTTTAATTAGATAAGAAAATTGTAGACCGATTTTCATAAATTAGCCTTTATAAGACACTGTTATTGTCTTTTTATTGGCGGGTAAAGTAAACAAAGCCCATATTTCGTTTTTTTACGAGAGTCAAGATAGATTTTTTATAAAGAATAAAATAAAATATTTTTTTTGTTAAATCTCATAACAAATAAAATGAAACAAAATATAAATCCTATTTATCCTTGAATAGGTGTCTTTTCTGTCTTTGTCCAAGGTCAAATCTGTATCTAGAAGATTATCCTTGGCTTTTCGTTTTTCAGAAAATGATTCAAAATTAAGAACATTTAGAAGGAAACAAAAAGCACCTGTAATCAAATACAAGTTCCAACGGTCCCTTTGCTCTTTTGTTTTTATTTTGCGGTTTTACGCGGAACGGACATCTGTTATCGTTATAAACAAATGTACCTCATGCTTTTGGCAAGACGTGTATTTTGTTCAAGAATTGACAAACGCTTATTCCATCCATTCGAAATAGGGAAACAAAAGTTTAATCAACAGCATGACAAATTAAGGTTCAAAAGACCACACTAACAAGACTATGCATCAAGCCATTATATTGCTCTCTTTTAAGTTGAGAGCAGCTGGTCCTATTCGAGAGAAGTCTAAAGTTAGAGAAGTCAAAACAAAAAACGTATTACAAATTCCACAAAATGAATCTGATCCTTTATAATTTACACTTTTTTAAAGTTGCCCCTATAATTTTAAATTTTACATTGACAACCTTGTCTTATAACTTGTCACAAATCATTCTATTAGCGTGAAAACTGTAAAATAAGATGTCCAAATGTTGTCGCCGTTTCCAAACTCACTAAATTGGATTCTTGCCTAGAATTCTTCACCATATTAGATAACTAGATGACACACAAAACCTCCTGAAGCCTCATTAGTACATGATGCTGTTTTCACTCCTCTATTTTGTCTCCATATAGATGCACACAACATCGCAACATCCATTAGTTGAATGTTTTCCTTCGTAATAACATGACATCATATCTTTTTTGTCAGTAAATGAAAGCTTTAAATCACTTCTCACTCGACAGCCAATCCTTTATAGTTTCCTCCTCAGAATTAATCATCATTGTTGCTCCAATCCTACAACAGTACCTTATGTCCAAATAGCTAGGGTGAAAATTTTTTTAAAGCATAAAAAAAAGCTAGGTGAGGCAGATTGGATGACATTATTGCTTCTTAAGTTCCAATAAAGGTAAAGGAGTATAAATTTCCTTCTTCAAATGGATGTTGTTGTTATAATTCTTTTATTCTTAATATATACAAAATGAAATTTATTTAACATGAGCTGGATTTTACTTTGGGTGGTGACATTGGCCTCCAGTGAGAACATCTAATGGCATCAAAATGTACGAGTCTAAAAAAAAATTCATATATGCTTTTTTAGAAAAACAGTTTATATCATCTACATCTTATATTAATCGGTGGATCATCTTTAGCTTTAATTAACACCTTTAGTATATATCATCTATATCTTAAATAGTGTGTTTTAGAAAACATTTTTAGCTATGATTTGTAATAATTATCAATAATATGTGGGTTTTTAGTAGTATTTCTAGCTTGTACATTATTGATAGACTCAAGAATCAAGTTTGAATATCAATATGATGGAATGTTTAGGTTTAGTCAAGAAATTAGATATGAAGGGGTCAATGCAAAATATTTTAGGGTTAAGATGGACAAAATCACATTCATTAATTTAATGTCGGAGGGAAAATTTGCATGACCTATTTCTATATTTTTATTTACACGTATTTATTTATATTTTATATTACATTATTTTATATTTTATATATAGGTCTATCAAAAATAGCACCTCCCCAGACTTTAAGTTTCAACGGAACTCTCACTTGGTGTTGTTGTTAATGTTGGAGGGAAAATTAAAAGGCATAGAGAAGAAACAAAGTTTTCATATAAGTTTGCGAATGAGTTTAAATTTTAAGAAATTGATCAACATGTGATTATTAGGACCAATCGCATTGTAAAAGATAACAAAAAGGTGGTACATGTTTATGTAAACTTTGAGAAGTATCTATTAATTGCTTTAATTGAGGCAGGTTATTAATTGAAACAAACTCAAAAGTTTGAATTAACTTAACAAGATGAGATAAGTCAATATGGTCTATTTTTTAAAATGATAACCTAACTCAACAAAATAAGTTAAATAAATAAACTAAGGCAACTTTAAGTCACTAAGTTGAAGCAAAAGAGAAAACTAAGGAAACTTTATGTCACTAAGCTAAAGTGGAGGAGCAAACTAAGGCAGATTCAATTTATCCAATTGCACAAAAAAATAAAGGGTAGTAAAAATGACCAACCAACATCCTCAGTCTATCAAGGTCTAAAATATAATAAGGGAGGATAAATATCATTAACATTGAGTGATTTTAACTATTTTGATAAGTAGGAGTTGCATGTATATTTGATGAAGGGATAAGTGAGACATTAAGTATCTTGTTGGAGTTTAGTGTTGGTGAGAAGTCAGTTGACTTAGGTGATGACATAACTGAAGTTGATGATAAGGATGTGGCATGTCTTGAAGATATTTTTGATGAAAAGAGGGCAAATTAAAATTCTCTCACTTTAATACATTAACTAATTTAAACTAACTAATTAAGTTGAAAGTGGTTTGATTTTTAATTAAGTTGCCATACTTTGAAAGGAATTAGAGGGACTTAGTTTTCAAAAGATTTCTAATTTTGTATACATCAAGAATGACACAATTAAAATAGCAATTAAGTGTGTTAAAAAATGGGGCTAAAGGGTGCATAAAAGTTTGACATAATCACAGAATGCATCTCCAATTAAATCAATGAGAGCATAACATACTTGTAGAACATATTTTAGATGCAGTTAAATAGCGTCAAATCTTATGTAGAAGTTGGAGGTAGTCTAAATTAAAGTGTGTATGGTTTAAAGGAGTTGCTTTAAAGGAATATCTATAAATATCAAATATGAAAACATAAAGATTCAAAAGAAAAAAAACACTTACATGATTTTTGGTAGATCAATGGAATTGATATCATAAGTTAAGGTCCTATTTTCTGGAAATAATGGAGCACAATAGGGGTACCTTCTAGTTTATAAAATCACCTTATTGGATTTCTTACAACTAATATGTTTGCTTGGAGTCAAACATTCTCTTTCTGATTCTTCTTCTTGCCTTAATCTCTTATTTAAGAAAGGTTTTTATAAAACCATGAAGAGTAATAAAATACATAAATAAATGTCATTTGAAGATTATACATGGTAACAATAGTTAGTAATGATCTTAACGATAACAAACATTCACTAATTTTGGCAGTTGTTTGGATGGAAAATAGAGATAGATAGAAATGGTTCCTTAAATGTCTTCTCTAATACATAGGTGACAATGGAAAATGGTTTTTAATGTTTGATATATAAAAAGTTAGGTTTATCAATACTTGAACTATGTTTGATTAACTAATTCTTTTATTAATTTGGTGTAGGGACTTCGATAACTTTTTGAAAATGAATTATCTTATTATGATCACATATATTGTTTCAGACATTTGTGAGGTAATATCGATAGGTAATATAACAAAGTGAATAGATTGATAAAAGATTAAATGTGGTGTGCAACAACTAAGTTTATAAATGTGGTTTGAGAAAGACAAATGAAAAGGCTTGAATTATTAGACAAATGAGTGCACTAATAAAAAAAAAGACGGTAAACACATGGATTTAATGAAAGGTATTTATCCTACTTAAAGCTAACTTGCTTGAAGGTCATAAGGAGTGCATTGATGAAAAGATTTTATTGAACCAAGAGAGGTTCTAATCGATGTTTGGATCACAATAATGAATTTATTATTTTGATAAAAAGTGATATAAGGATAAAATGTAGCTATAAACACATGAAATTATTTTATAAAGTTGATAAAGAGAAGCGACTGACTTATTCTTAAGCATAAATAATTTTATCAATTTTATACTACAAGTGTATAGTATAGATGCAACTAACATAAGCAAGTACGGGTTGATTTTACGAGGACTGTAAGTACTAATAATTACTTTTTCCTATTATTTAACTATTGAATCAGATTGTGGATTTAATTAAAAATTAAATTAACCAAATTAAAATAAGATTGAAACAATAATGAACTCAGGTAAAGGGAAATGCTATGAAAAATTGATATTAATCACATAATACCTAAGTGATGAATTGTCCTAAGAATTGTTAAATATTAATCCTTTATCAAGCAATTGAATTATTGATTATTGAACAGTAGAAATTCCTATCTTATTAATATTTGTCTCAAGACTATTAACAACTAATCCATTAATTGATTAACTAAAATCTCTTTTTAGTTAAAATGCTTAAGATTTCATTATTAATTCGTGAATTTCAATATTAAACTTAACCCTAATCTATAGGATTTATGTTGACCTATGTCTAGTTTGCATGCAACTCCTTCCAATTCTGGTAGATTTATTTACATAACAGGATTTCTCAATCTCAATTATATGAAATCAAATTATGAACTAATATTCCAGATATATTAGAACAAGAATATAACGAATAATTGAATCTCAATAAATCAATCAATAAAATTACATTAAAATAAAAGATCAAATCATATTGTGATCACAACCTAGGGTTCATCAAACGTAGACACTAAAGTTCCTGACCATAGAAAACAAAACCAAAGACAAATATATAGAAGAACAACTATAAATGAAAGAAATCATAATTAAAAATCTCTCTTTTTCGTCTAATGGATCTTATTGCAATTTGGATTGAATGAAGTTCCCTATTGAATGTTGTGATGTATTCTTCATATTTTCCTTGTCCTCTGATCAAAATTGTCGCTTCTTTATGTTTTTTACGGCTCAAAACTATCTAAAGCTCGCCTCTCTCAGTTTTACCTATGTTTACGTCCTTATATAGTATAAAATAGTGTTTACACGATCAATATACACTGTCATGTAGGTAATCGTATATCTCCAAAAATACCTAAATTTATGATTTTATGCAGGCATAGAGACTTACACAGGCAATCTCATCATCTTCTTATGAAATTGAAATTACTGTTTCCTTAAAAATCATCTAATCTTCACTACTTAATATATATACATATATATATATATATATAAAAGAAAAAAATTAAAAGTTATTTGAATTAGGTTATAATGGTTCCAAAGGGATAAATAGGTTAACAAAAGAATGGAATAGAAAAATTTTTCATGATTAGCAAAGTGACAAGTAGTAAATCAAGAGGTATATCAATTGTTAAAGTAGTGCTCTAAAGGCAATCACTTTGAGCACTTTTGGACCAACTTTATTTTGATTAATAACTTGAAAGGCAATTTTTATTAATTCGATGTTCATTTATTTATGAATTGATGTCATTCTTAAATTGAATTAACGAAGTCCATGATATAAAACATAACATGAAGGAAATCATATTGAGACCATGATAATGAGATTCCTATCATATGCAATTATGTCAGTATCTAAATTATCCCTAATCATAGGATTAATGAGTCAGGACATTGTTAATACGGATAGACTAGCGCATGTTATACTCCTTGATTTAATCAAGCAGTGGATCTTATAAACTATAAGCATGAGATGTTTAGAGTTAACATGTGGATGCTTATTAAGAGTAGTAAGTACATCGGATGACCTGTTATGAGATTATCATATGGATGATCTATTAAATGTCAGTGATTAATCTCATTATAGCAATGGTGTAAATATCCTTAGACTTGAGGTACTCAAGGATATCTTGGATACTGATCCTATGCTTTGATGCCATTCCTTGTTGCCTCAAGATGAGGTTGCTCATATGGTGATGATTGGGTACAACCATTAGTATTTGAAGGTAATTGGGAAGCCAATAAAGGATTCACCATTCCTAACAGAAAGAGATGATATGCATGAACTCTTGTCGAGGTCATTACTCGGGAGTCTCTGGCTAGAGCAATTATGTATCATGAAGAGAGTCTTTAATGACAAATAGAGTAATGAGATCCTCAGGATAAGAACTAACATCACTTGGACTAGAACTGACATAGTCAGTCTAGTGGGAGTTGACACATAACCTATATTCTAAACCAAGTGGGGTATAGGATGACAAAGGGATGAATTGCATGGTAATTAACAAAGGAAAGGTTTGTCAGTCGGATAATTAACTATCGAAGAGTTTGAGTGTTAATCCACTTACATTATGGTAAATTGGCATCATGAAACCATTCATGATTTGCTCATATTAAGAGTTAATTCAAGTGACCAAAATAACTGAGAACTTAAAGGTCACACGCATAAAAGATCGAATGAAAAACAAAGTGTGTGTGACCAACTTAATGATAGGTGGTACATAAATGAGTTCTTCACTTATGTACACACGAATTTTACCTAAAAACATACTCAATAGAGAGGCTAAGGGTTTTAAGAGTTCTGGAAGTTGAGAAGAGTGATCTTGAGATTTATTCATGCAATCTTAAGAAATTGTTGCATGAGATTAATTGCATAAAACTTGTTCTTGATCTAACTCTTACTAGAGCATCTACTTGAACTCATCTTGTTTAGTGCTCTAACTACCCTTACACGTTGATTTTTCTTCATTTTTGCATGCTTTTTTGAGGCCAAGGAAGGTGTTTGGTGTTTGCTACAACCCAAACAAGGAGAAGATTCAAGTAAGGAGGAGTATTTGTAAGGCACATAAGCTGTAATTTCATGTTCTTATAATATGTTCTTACATGCATATGGATTCTGGATTTTCTAGGGATGTTGTGGGGTTGGAATTTTGATTCTGACATTTCTACTGTCTTGCCATGTATGTGATACATAGACCTATGACTCTCTAACATCAATACATTACTTCATTAATTCCTCATTCCTTTGTATCAACTAATTTTCTTCATTCTTTTCAAGCATAAGAATCTATATCAATAGATTTTTTAAAAGTTCTTTACTTTACTTTTATTTTTATTTTCCTTTTTTCATTTGATTTGACATAAATTTCCCTTTTCTATTACCACTTTATTAACATTACATTCTCTCCACACTTATTTCCACACACCCCATACTTAATAACAAAATACAAGTAAAAGCTCTACTAATCGTGAATTTAGGGTGTAATTACTTTTTTTCTTTTAGGCTCAAGGTTTTTCAAAAAATGATTTCAACAAAGAAGGCTAAACTTTCATATAACACTCAAAAGAGCTCACTGATGAATTGTTGCATTTGGCTTAAACACAAATTATAAGTACCTTTATTATTTAGTGCTTATAAATATCTTACACTTAATCTCTAAAATTTGCAATACAAGTTCTAGAGTCCAAAATTAAAGAAGATTTTAGCATTTGAAAGAAAAGATATTGCATAAACACTCAAATTATTATAGGATACTCAAATTAAATTAATGTATTATCACCTAACGAGTTCAGTTTCCTAGCATTAATCAAGTCAAGTTTTGCATAGCAGCCACTCAATCGTATTATGCATTTAGCCATTACTAACCAATATAAACCATGAAGTATGTATAAACTTATGCTATCAACTTAAAGTAACTAATGAGAACCTAAAAATAAAATATAGAGCTTAAAATAAAAAATTTAAGCTTAAATACACAAAAATGTATAAACTATAAAAAAATAAAAATTCTCGTATATTCACCCCTTCACATTTAAACACATTATCCTCAATGTCAAATAAATGAGATTATGAAAGTAAGTATAAGAGATTATTGAGGTAGATAAATCTCTCCTAATTCGATGTAAAGGTGGTACAATAAAATCCCAAATTTTCTTTATAAAGTACCTACAAAAGAAAGATCAAATAACACTAATATAAATCTAGAAATAATACATTAAATTATAGAAAATAAAGGTTAGAATGTTAGGTTATCTCCCAATAAGCACTTTTTAGAAGTCTTTTAATTAGACTTCTTTACTCAAGCATTTCATCTTAGATCTACAATTGAATGCTTTCTTTGGCTTTTCTTCAAGATCAAAGGCTTATTAGATTTCAAATATACCATTTATTATGGTAGAGTATAGTCATACAACATCAAATTAAGATTACCTCCTAAGTTTGATAATACCCCTTTAATTAACAAATTACTAATATTATAAGGAATAGTAAAACTTTATCGATCTTTGAATGTTTATGGTATTTTGTTTTGCCAAATGATGGATAACTTTTTACTTAAGATGACTACCAAAAATTCCTCAATAAGCTTCTACTTTTCTCCTTATCTTTATCTACCTTATATACTAAGAGTAACATCACTTTATCTACCTTATATACTAAGAGGAATGCAAAGAGGGGAAGGTAATCACATTTGGACTTTAACTTAATTGAAACTTGATTAACACTTAATTATGCCATGCTATTGTTGTTTGAGACAATTGTATAATATAGACCTTATTTCCTAGAAGTATATTTGGTATTTTTAAGAATGTAGATGCATTTACTTTTGAAATTTCAAATATTATATATTTTTACCTTTTGAAGCTACTGAAATCTTTAAGTAATTACACATATTTATTCATTTACAATTGGTTATAACATGACATCAATACTGAATAAAAGATTGGTACTGATGATTATAAGAACAACTTTAAACTTTAGCATGCAAGATAATAATATAATTGTCTACATGCATATTACAGGTTCATTTAAATATAATAAAACATTCATAGAAAAATTCCATGTCAAAAATTAAGGTTGATGAAGTTTAAATCCTTTAAATTAAAAAAAGAATTATAAATATAGCTATAAATATTACAACACATATTGGGTAGCAACCTTCACAATCTTTATGTTATAAAAATTGTAGATTTCAACATCACTTTAAGTTTAGCTAATTCACTATATAGATCATGCTTCTCTCCCATGTATTTGCCATTACTTTACATGCCAACCTCATCTTTTAACATCTTTTCCTCAACCCTTAATATTTTAGTCTTAGCATTAAATTCTTATGTAATAGATATTACCCTTTTAGTGAATTCTTCATTAAATTCGTATGTAATAGATACTGCCCTTTTAGTGAAGTCTTCATTAAATTCGTATGTAATAGATACTGCCCTTTTATTGAAGTCTTCATCCACCCATATAAAAAGTTTACATTCCTAATAATATGGTAATAGAAAGTATTCATTATCAAATAAAAATCACTTTATTATTAATAATAATAATTTACTTACCTTATGATTGGAGCATCCATAAAATCTTCTTCCATAATGTCATTGGTTCAAGAAGTCATCAAAGAGTTTTAACTTCCATATTGATAAAATATATGATCATCATATTGCTTTTGACTATGACTCCTTATTGATTTGGAAGATTCATCATCCATTATTTTTACTAGATACCGGTATACTAACAAAATATCAAACATATGTGATTTTGTGACACCAACTAGTATAATACAATACCATTATAATATACATAACATAAATGACATAAAGCTGACAAAAATGTGATGAATGTAATAGGGTATATGCAATTAGTACATACATAATAAGAGATTCCAACATGTGACTAATATTAATCACACTATTTACAGAACAACTAGCAATTGGTTAGCTGATTATTGGTTATTCTATTTATAACAAAGGCTTTACTAAAGTTCTCCACAAGCACTTTGGCTTAATAAGAAGATAAAAAATAGTTGGTGATGAATATGTTTATGTTCTATTACATATCAGCCAAGATAATTTATTGACAAGCTTATAATTTTTTTAAGAACCACAATTTTTTACTTGCTACAAGTAAAATGAACACACTTTCTTGTCTCCTTATAAGCAAAAATAACAACACAAAAAAGCCACCAATGTTATACTATTTATGATGATATTGCTTTAACCTCCAATAAGACTGACTGATGAAAGAAAAAGAGCCTACTTCAACATTTTACTAAAGTTGAATAATGCCTAAACTTTAATTATGCAATTGAAAATTATCTCACCGAAATGAATCGTCTAGCCAAATAATGTCTGTGATTCCTTTGATGCTTCAATCACCTAACTAATAGTTGGGTTGCTTCAATCATCTAATTGGTTCCTTCGATTTGGGGTGCTTCCCGTTTGCTAGAGTTTAAATCTTAGTACGTACGTACAATAAAGGATTTGGGAGTTTCTATGCATTGTAGTTTACCAAAAGAAGTTCGGTTTCTTTCCTTCTTTTCACACTCGCAAGCGAGGAATGAATTTTTACGTCTTAAAAACTACTTCAAAGCCTAAATGTTGGGCTTGACTCAATTACTGATACAGCCTGTTATGCATAACCATGCAAGACGATTACACCATGTTTATTCTCCACCGCCTAATTACACCGTCCGTTGACGTAATGTATGAAAAACTTTGAGATGAAATATATTCCTATATCCTACGTGTCTCTGCATGAGCTAAACGTTGAGATAAGACGTGCAAAGATCGACGGTGACACGCAATTACGAATTCCTACTTCACATACAACTACGTATTCCAACAACAAAACAACATATTATCTAGCACGTGGTTTGGAGCTGTTCAATGGATACAAGGAGGAGGAGATAGTCGCTCTCACGACAACAGCCATCAAACACAGCAACAGGTAACAGTCACCAACTTGCACTAGCAAAGATCGTTTTGGGCACATGCGTTGGTGGCGTTTAATTCATTGGAATCACCTTTCACCCTTCTTTGGCGTGGCTAGAAGGAGCTTTCCTCAGATTTATTACACTTGCTTGAGTAGGCATGCATTATTTGGTAGGCAAGTTAGGTGGTGAGTAGTGACGCCGGAGATTGAAGGTTAGGCGTTGATGGTGTTGAAGTTTTCTCCTCAACAGTTACCCTCAAGCAAGTAATAGACAACAAGTACTCACCATCACCAAACCTCCCGCGCGTTCAAAATGGTTGTCTTTATTGATCTATCTTAGTTTCTGACGATGTTAAGACTTCAGAGATTAATCCTTGTCATTGTAATTACAATATATTATGTGATGCTCTGAATTAGACAAGTCAATAAACCCAATTAGTAAAACTTAATCAAGTTTAGTTAAAAGGCGCGGCAGAACCTGTACAATGTACTGCTCCAAAGGCGCGTGATCCCATACTTATTATTAAAACCCTTCTGAAAAAATAACCTTCTCATGATTCCATGAAACACGTCTACTCGCGTGATGTGACCCGCAACCAAACCTCAATACTTACACGTTTCGGTCGGGGGAAGCGAGTAGGATTATATATTACATCCTCGCGATTGTATGTAATCTTAAACTTATCATCGGATTGTCCGAGGAAAACTCTCGAAGTCAAATCCCAATTTGATGAGGGGAAGAAAAAATTTCCAATCCTTAGATGCGGCCAGGTTAGACTACGCCGTGGGCGTACTGCGCGCCCCTCTGGCAATGTAGTTAAGTCCGGTTTATGTAAAAAAGATGAGATTATAGAAAGGGAACTTAAAGTTTAATTTAACATAAAAATAATATTTAATTATGAAACATAACCATAATTTAAGAGTTGTCTCATTATGAGGGTTACTCTCTCTGTTCTAACCCACAGCTTTATCTACTCACTCTGCTCTTCGCAGACTCACAGTCTCTTTCCATACTGAATTCTGAGTCCATTAAATAACCCCAAGCAAGCTTTTTTAACTCAATACTAAACCCCTTTGAAGTCTCACGCCTCACTCACTAAGCTCTCCCGCACTCAGTTCTGATCCCGAGCTCACTGAGTCGCGCTGACCCCTCTTGAATGACTTGGACCCCGATCCATTTCCGGGAATTATGGATCCTCCACTGATAAACGAGGTCTCCTTCGCTGCAGCCAACCCGTCCGCGTACACTTTGTCGGAGATTTGGCCCTTTGGAGCTATTAATGGGGATGGTGGTGGTGGTGGTGGGTTGGGGCTTCGGATGGGGAATTTGGGAAGTGGGTTTGGTGGAGAGAGAGACGGGTCAGCGGAGGAGTCGACGGTGACGGAGCAGAGTGGCGGTGGGAATGGGCGGAAGAGGAGAGATTTGAGTTCCGAGGATGAATCGTCTAAGATGGTCTCCACTACAAGTAGTGGCAACGAATTGGTTGGTTCTTTATTCTCTTTTGTTGTTTTCGGTTATTGGTTTTGATAATTAAGATGACTTGAACCTTTTTCTGTTGAGAATGTAGAGGAATAGAGGAGAAGTTTGGGCTTCTGTTGAGAGAATGGAAGGAAAGAAGAGAGAGTTGAGATTTTCGGCTGTTACTTCTATGTTGTGTTGGATTTACTTTTTCTTTGTTTTTCTTAGGTGACTACAAACTTCAACATGTTAAACTGTTGATTCACTGAGGACTAAATGTGTTGGAAGTTTAGAAAATGTTCCACTTTTAGTTATCTATCGAATCGTTTCATCAGGTAATTTTGTGCACTTGACAAGTTTCTTCCACTTGCGAGGTTTGATCTGCACAGTTTGCAGATTATTGTGTAGCTGGAAATACATTGCCTGATTTTCACTATCGGCATGAAGTTTTCAGCTTGGCAAAATCAAGATGTTTGAGGCCATTTTTAACTTACTTTTCCTCTTGCTCCTTTTCTGATGATTAATCATGTGTTGTGTTCAGAATGATTCTAATGGCAAGCGGATGAAAGTATTGGGATCCAAAAATGAAAAGAATAAAACTCAAGTAGAATCAAGTTCCGCTGCAAACAACAAATCTGCTGACAAAAACAATAAACCGACAGAACCACCAAAGCAAGATTACATTCATGTGAGAGCGAGAAGGGGTCAAGCAACTGATAGCCACAGTCTAGCAGAGAGAGTAATCTCTTCAACCCTGTCGAACTTCCTATTATTCCCTGATCTCTTAGTTCATCAAAATCTAATTTCAGGATCTTATATCTATATACTTTTAGTACTCCTCCCTATTTGGTTATTTGTTTCAAGTGGCATGTTTGAAGCATTGAATTTGATTCATTCTCAAAACTTTCTTTTTGCAGGCTAGGAGAGAAAAAATAAGTGAGAGGATGAAGATTCTCCAAGATTTAGTCCCTGGGTGTAATAAGGTAACTATTCCCTTCTGGGTTTATCATACTTGTGTTCTGTTGAATTTAGTTTTGGAAGATCTATGAGTCCATTGCCTTTTCTTTTGTTGTATACTCAATCTGTAATTATTGGTTTGCTCTGCTATGTCACTGTTTGAAGAAAATTAGTGGCACATCCTTGAATATAATTTCTCTCTTAGTGTCTAAGTAGTTTTGTTGAATGATACGTCTGTTATTTCCTTGAAATAGGTCATAGGTAAAGCACTCGTCCTTGACGAAATAATCAATTACATCCAGTCATTACAGCAACAGGTTGAGGTAGTACCCCACCAACACTGTCTTTGTTGCTACTGACAATGCTATCCTATTGAAGCTGACTTGAAATCTGTGGTTTCAAATTGGGTTTCTGCAGCTTTTGTCTATGAAATTAGAAGCAGTTAATTCAAGGATGCATATGAACCCCACAATAGAAGGCTTTCATTCAAAAGATGTAAGTCTTCTTATTCTAATAAATTAAAATCTTAATTTATATGATAATGACTAATTCTCATCTTCTCATTAGTGTAATCTGATCTCTGATTCCTTATTATTATCCCAACCACATTGAGGATTAGGAATTTTTTGATGATGCAATCAATTCATTAGCTATTTAGCTGATATACCTTTTTCCAATTGGTCGATAACTTAAATTGTATCCCTAGAAAATTGATTGTGTGAGAAGTAACTATGTTTCTTTTGCCAGGATGTGGATAGTGAAGCATTGGGCATATAGATGAGAAAATTGGGACCAAAAACTATTTTGGTTTATGGCCCTTTTTATAATAGATTCTTGATTTTCTAAGATAGTTTCTCCCTGCCTTAAAGGATATCAGACAATCCTACCTGTAACGTAACACTTGTGAACTACGAACTTGAATTAGATTGTGCACATTAAAGCCAAAGCATATTAAAAAAGTTTGTAATTTTGAAGTTGAAACCCATCTAGAATTGTACTTAATGTGAACTTTTGAGGGTTTTGGATCTGGCATACAAAAACAGAGTGTTGAAACTCCTTGTCTTTCCATGATCTTGAAAGAAGGTTGAATTGACATACACACACATCTTGATATGCAGAAATGCTTTTAAAAAATTTGAAAAAAATTTAGTTGGCAGCAATTGGGTTAAGTTTCTGTAAGCATTATTGACGTGTAATGTCGAATAGACAGAAAAGCATCCATATTCCTGTGCTTCAATCAGTTAGCAAGTCAAGTGTTCTATTCATGGAACCTGGTGTTATTTCTAGTCTTCAGTGTAAAAAAAGTAACTGATTATACACCCTACAATTTGGGCCTACTTTTGGTTGAATATAAATCATCCAGCCATCTGTTGTTTCTGCTTTTTCAGTGGTTTAGGGGTCGATAATCCTTAATAGTTAATCAAATAATTTGAACCCTTATATAAGCCCTTGATTGGCCATGCTGCCGCTGGATTCTTCACGTCTGAGAATCCCGGCAGGTGGCCCAGGTTTGCTACCTTTTGGCTGACAAGCATGCATATTAACGATCTTTTGTTGAATGTCTACCTATTGAATACCTTCTTCTCAGATGGTGGCTTGGTGATCAAGAGGTAGAGAATGTCATTTTGCTAGATTATGATTTTTGCCCTTTTAACTTGAGTAGATGAACGAGTCTATTAGAAACAACATTATGTTTGAAAAGATTATAGTGCTCAAATCATGGGTGGTTTGACCTTCTTGTTTCAGAAGAAACAGATTTACAAACTTTTACCGGATTCCAAATTATCAGTTTATTTTCTCTGCATGTCAACGGTTAACATCTTTACTTTTCTTTGTAGCTTGGCGCACAACCATTTGATGGCACAGGAATGATGTTTGCCCCCCAGTCAGCGAGGGAATATGCCCATGGATCGCAACCTGAATGGCTACACATGCAGGTTGGTGGAAGTTTTGAACGAGCATCCTATCGAACCAGCTAGGTTGTTGTTCTGTTCTTCAGTTTGTTGCAAGGGAATATTGCTACTGGCTTTCCCGTATGGTGCAGAAATGTGTGTACTACTAATGTTATAATCTCACGTTAGTTGTAGAAGATGCCTCTAATCCATGTGTATTTGTCCGACTGTATCCAATGTACTAGTAAGTTCGTAGGCACGAACCTCTGAAGTGAATTCATTTACCTAATCTACTGGAATTTGTGATTTCTGGATGATTGGGATAAATAGCCCCATTGACCAAAATGATGCTAATGTATGCAACTCAGAAATTTTTAGCGTGTTTATTGTGACAAATTAAAACCATTTTGTCTGGAAGATACGATGCTGAATCAAAAATGTATGGAACACAAGGGAACCACGTTGATATATAGTGACCAATATCTAGTGAATATTCACGATGATTTTCCTGGGTTGGTACCCGAAGACGTCACCAAGATTTAAGACCCGTGATTTTTAACAGAACATCAGGGGCCATCGCAAACAGAGCAATGAATTATAATTGATAGAATCAAAGTGGCGTGAGAATTAGTACAATATTTAGAAACGATTAAGAACCAAACTTGGATTTTATATTCTTAATGACGTCATCGTCTACTTGGAAGGCCTTGGTTAACACCTCGTTGGGAATGGAAGGTTTTGAAGCAAAGAGAGTTGTTGCAGCCACCGCGGACCCCGGCAGCTGACTATTGAAGGCTGTGAAAAGCAAGGCTTTCCCTTTCCCGACATTTATTTGGAAGTGAACAAGACCCCTCGGAACAACAAACATCTGTCCCTCTGTCAAAACTTTGGAGTGAAATACGTTGCTAGTCGTAACAAATCCGACCAGCAACTTCCCTTTGATGACCACACCAGTTTCAGAGGCTCGAGGGTGTGAATGTGGAGGGTTCAATCCACCTGGCGCAAAATCTACTCGGTTCATCGAAATCCCAAGTGTGTTTAAGCCGGGAAATGCAAGAACATTAGCAGCAGAGGTAGACCAGCCAAACATATTGCTTGTGTTCCCTTCTTTGCTTAACCCATCAAAGAAAAAATCATCTGACTTGACTTCATCCACAGGTTTACAAGGGAACCCATTAACTGATATAGAAGCGTTGAAGTCTGCAACACAGAAGTCCTGCAAGAGATCAGGATCAGCAGAGCTGACACGCAAAGGGAAAAGCAGTAGGCCTCCCATCAGGGAACTAGCCAAGCAAAAGAGTTTCCAAGAAATCATGGCAGACATGAAGAATACGTCTATGCAGATTAAGCAGCCTCTTCCACAATAGGCGCCCACAAAAGCACGCAAGTTTAGTGGGATAAGTTTCAAGGTTGCTCACAAAAAGCTTGCCAAGGGCGCTCACGGACAGCAGTTAAATAACAATAAAGTTGACAGAGGGCACGATTGGTACCAAGTGGACAGGGGCATCAGATCCTTTATCCTGTGTTACGTTACTATATTCCAAACTGTGCGTGTTTCCGCTTTCAAAATGACTCCTTTTATGTGTAAAATCGATATGAAACGACTTTATTGTGGAGGGGCCAGGGATCTACCCTAGACAGGACCGGAGGCCAATCTTGGAAGGAAAAGTGTAAATTCTTTGGTTGCAGAAAAAATACAAGGACAACTTCATTATTTTCCGCGGCGTTGAAATGGTCTTTGCAAGACCTTCGTTTTCTTAGAGTTGGGAGTGGTCCAAGTAAACAATTCAATAGATTACGTAAAACTTACGCTACTTCCTACCTAACCTGGAGCCAGGAACCTGCAAGAATGTATAAATTAGAAAGATGGTTCTTTTGACAATTTTCCTTTCCACTGAGAGGGTTGAAAAGAGCGGGTGAGAATATGACAGGGCTATGTTTCAACTCAGAATTACGTCAATGGACATGAGAACCGACCATATTCTAATTTTTAGTATACACACATCTTCTTCCAATCCCTGTAAGATTTTTAATGATTCAGCGGTAGAGAGCCGTGTTACGCGCAGGTCAGCTTGAAAATGAAAGTCCTCTGTACCCATTTCGTGGTTTCTGATCTCTTTCTTCAAATACTCATGGGTAATATAGAAATAGAAAGAGTCAATCGCATTTTCGTTGAATATTCTTCTTCCAACAACTTGTGTAATCTCGCCTGTTACGATGCAAGTTGTTGAATGAAAATGGCGATGGGAGTTAACAAGGTTTTGAAACTCAGATAGGATGTCGAATCGGAGGTTTTATTAGTCACCGATTCGACCACTAGTTGAATCGGTGTTACGTCATAATTATACAATAATTATATTTAATTATATATAATATTAGTAATATTAAAAAATAAAAAATATACCAAATAATATAAATAAAAAATGTGATGTGTTAAAAAAAATAAAATCATTGAATCAGTGGCCAACCGGCTCGATCACCGATTTAACTGGTTCTCACCGATTCGTACTGGTCCAATTAAAGATTAATTTTTAGGAGTCAATCGAATTAGATAGTCGACCGGTCGAACTGGTCGGTCCGATCCGGGTTTCAAATCAGAGGGAGTTAAAAATGGAAATGAAAAAGAAAAGAGGAAGGGAGCTAGAGATTAAAAAAAAGAACAAATCGATTTAGTGTTTATTTTGTTAGACCTTCGTCAACAGCTATTATAGCCATTAGCTTTACTAATTTTCCTATTCACATGTGTATCTTTACAAGCTTGGATTCTTAATAGAGATGAGGAAGAAGCTCTCTTTTAAAAACTGGATCGGACCGGTCGGTTTGACTGGTGACTGGTCGGCTATTCGGTTCGGTTCACTCTTAAAAATCGATTTTTAATTGAACCAGTGAGAACCGATCAAAACCGGTCAATTAATCGGTCGAATCGGTTCGATTCGACCTGTCTAACTACTGGTTCAATAAATTTTTATTTTTTTAAATATTTTTATATTATTTGGTATATTTTTATATATTTTCTAATATTATTAATATTATATATAATTAAATATAATTATTGCATAATTATGACGTCACACGTGTTCGACCGATGGTTGAACCGGTCAAACCGGTGACCAGTAAAGCCTCCGGTTCGATGTCCGGTCTGGGTTTCAAAACACTGGGAAGAAGAAAAGAAATGATTGACCGGATAAGATTTTATTTCTATATTTTCACTTTTTGTCTCCATTTTGTCACATCTAATTACAAGTTATTTTATAGGATTAAATATGATAAATAAAAAAATTGTACATAATATAATTCTAAATAACAGATATTATATCTAAGTAGCCTTCAACAAAATAACTATAACTTTTTTAGAAAACTTAATAAAACTGAAATTTACACTATTTAAAATTGGATTTAATGAGCTTTAAATTCATATTTGATTCACCAACAAAAACATCTGTTTGTCTTTGCAAAACTTACCTTACATTCTCTATTGTGGAAGATAAGAAGCCATAAAAACTCTCTAACACCTTCCTTAAACTTTACATTTTCACAACTTCAACTATCTTTCTTACGAGGTTTTGTAAAAATATCGACTATTTTATTAAGAGTTTTTATGTGTTCTACCCTAACATCCTTTATTGATAATGTAATCCTGAATAAAATGAAACATTGCATTTATATGCTTGCTCTAATCATAAAACACTAGATTTTTCGCAAGAAGATGGCTGATTTGTTGTCCAACATAATTTTAATCACTTCTTTTCGAGCAAAATGAAGTTCCTCTAGTAATCCCCTTAGAGAAATTGCATGATATACATCGGTAGTTGTAGCAATATACGTTTATTTACATGTTGAGAGTGCTACAACTGATTGTTTCATTGAACATCTTGAAATTTCATTCTCTCGAAAGAAAAATATAAAGCCGAAGTATTCTTTCAGTCATTAATATCACTAGTATAATCGTTATCATATTATCCTTTCAAGTGAGCCTCATTTGAAGAAGTATAAAAAATTTCATAATCAAGAGTGCCTTTCAAACATAGAAAAATTCTCTTTGTGACTCGCATGTGCTCTTCATTTG
This sequence comes from Erythroxylum carthagenense, assembly GCA_026413575.1. Classification (NCBI taxonomy): domain Eukaryota; kingdom Viridiplantae; phylum Streptophyta; class Magnoliopsida; order Malpighiales; family Erythroxylaceae; genus Erythroxylum; species Erythroxylum carthagenense. Next base: position 67,926,218 of record JANZLD010000006.1, read on the forward strand.
GATTCTTTATAAATTGACTCACTAATCTCATGACAAATAATATAGCAGGTCTAGTACATGTCATGTAACACCCCACTCCCACAAGACTCGAACCCGACATCGATGGTGCTATAAAATAGTTTACATAAACAATTCAATGGCCTCAGGGCCCTTTTCATAAATACAATTTATATCAGTCAGTTGACTTTATAAAATGACCTCATCATTAATACAAAAAAAAATTCAGAAAATAAAAATACACTAATGCAGACGCGAACTGATCCCGATCCCTTCTCTACTTCATTAACCAATAGATGTCATACGCCTGTTGCCTAACGGGGTATTCTTCTGAGTCCTAAAAAATAATTGCAAATTTTGGGTGAGTTTTGCAAACTCAGTGAGAAACCATCATCGATGGTTCACTCAATTCATGCA
>JANZLD010000006.1:68465513-68478096 GCA_026413575.1 Erythroxylum carthagenense
TGAAAATGGGAGAGACAGTGGTCCCAAATAGCTTTTGAAAAAGGGCAGGCAAAGAAAAGGTGGTCTATAGATTCGTTGGCAGAAAGGCAAAAAGAACAGTGGTTAGGAATATAGAGAAAGGTAAGGTTGTCCCGGGTTGGAAGTTTCTGCAAGAAAGCAAGCCATAAGGTAAAGGAGCATCGAGGCAAATTAGATTTGGCCCAAACCAGTTTGTACCAAGGGACCTCTGGTAAAGGAGGACGTAAAAAGTTGTAGGCTGACTTATTGGTATAACACTTTGTATGGCTTGCTAACCATTCCAGACAGTCTGGTAGGAAAGGATTGGGGGAAAATGAAGGAGGGGCTAGATATCGTCTTAGAAATTTGCGGTATGCTGAGATATTTATATCGGTAAACTGTTAAGATCAAAATATATATTAATCGTAATACCATTATTCAACACAAACAATCCTATTTTCCAAACTCTCAAGAAATTATTTCTTGTTAATTTTATGACAACGAAAAGATAAAAAGACTACTTCCATCAGTCCATTCACTCAAGAGCAAGCCTAGAAAACTCCAATGTGTATGGAGGGGGACAGCTGATGCATGTCATGTGAATAACTATATAGAACGTCCTTTTACACATTTTCTCCTTGACTGAAACTCATATAAAGTCAAGAACGAAGATCGACTAGCACTGAAGAAATGACGGTGATGGAGAATGAGGATGCTGTCCAGACGAACTTGCCCTTTATAGGTAACCATCTCAGAGCTCTAATATCTTTTTGTTCTTAAGTATTTTCGTATATATAGTTAAATTAGAATGTCCTCATATGAATTGTTACGGTGAAAAAACATATACAGACACCTATCTTTTCAACATGAAAAGCATTACGTTACAGCCAAAACTCTACATTATATAACATTACATCACTTCGAACGTTCTAGTAACGTTTGACATTTGCTTAAGACACTTCTTTTATGGCAAAAGTCCAAATACTCGTTTAGTTTCTTCCAGAAATCAATGACAAGCATATATTATAACTTTATTAATTACTTAGTCTATTTTGAAAGCTTACAACTTCTTTAACTCTAAATTATTGTGGGTTACCATTCATGTTTGGAGGTAGATAATTTAGATAATGCATATTTATGTGTGTGTGTGTATGTGTAATAAGCATTTATAAAACATACTTACAAGATAGAAACGGATTAAAAACATTTAAATTCATAACTCTTCTTAAACAAAAAGATTTGTAAATTTTTGTAAAATATATTATTTCTTGCAAGGATAATTAGTTTGTAAGAAAAATAATTAAAATAAATTAATTTAAAAAGTTAATAAAAAAGTTGACTTATTATAAAATATATATATATATATTCAAATATAAATAAGAGCGAACTCTCAAGTTCATGTAAATATAACTTTTACTATAAATAAGGAGATCCATGCAAGAAAGAAAAGAATTTTCAATTTGGGCTTTGACAGTAATATTTACGTGCGTTGCAATTTAAGCTAGACATCACCGGGGGGACTAGTACATTTGACAAACAACATTCCGATTGGGTATCTTAAGTCCAAGATTAATTACACAAACGAATTCGGGTAAAAATGAAATTGTTTGTCTATTCTTAATTTCGGTGAAAAAAATCACAGTACAAAGAAGTAATTGAGGCTGCAGTTTAAGAACTATTGCGATTATTATTGATAATTATCGTAGTCTCGTAAAATTATAATTTCACTAATAGCTTGCAATTGCAATATCACCCAACATACTATCTAAAAATTTACGTAAGATTAAATGTAAAGTTTTTAGTAACCATTTGACATTTGATAAGATGGTGCTTCACCTATCAATTGGATTAACATAAATAATGACCAAAGCTCTGATCATAAACTCTGTAGATCAAATTAATCCTAATGTATCAGCAGTCACTCCTTGAAGTGTTTGTAGCATTTAACTATTAACTTATGCCCTACCGTCAATCGATTTAGTTGTAATTTAATGATAATTACTTAAAGGTATTATTTATCTTGTACATATTTAGATGTATATAATAAAATTCACGGGATAATTATACAATGCAAATGAAATTATAATGAGATTATAATTATGAAATTCATTGTATTATCCCTAAATTGTTCTTAGTCATTATTCTATTAAGATTTGACATTAATAGAACGTAAAAAAGCTAATACACATTATATTTTTCCTTATGAAAAAAATAATTGATCTCATGAACTAATGTATGAAGAAACTTAAACAAACATGTGAGTGCTTACTAGAGAACAAGTTCACTGAATAGACCTGATATGAGAAATCTATTTGGACCATTACTTGTATGTCTATGAAAATTTTCATTTTAATGATTGGATAAGTGATCATTTAACTTGAGGTTCCAAAGTTATCTTATATAAGAATTGTTATGCTTTGATACTATTTATAACTTATTATAATTATGGATAGTTCAAATGATAATCATTGGATGTAGTATAAATTATATATAGTTGGTTGAAAGATCAAGATAGGATTCACCACCCTAAAGTAATTAGAGATAATATTATGTTGTTCTCGATTAGTGTTGATTATAGAAACGTTAATTTCATGTTCTATTTCTAATCGGAACATTCTATGGTGAGATGATTGAATTATACAAAAAAATTATGCATGAAAAGGTTAGTCAAAACTATTTTAACATTTCTAAATATGTAGTCATGATGTGTTGCTAGACGCCAATCTTGATCAATGATTATAAATTGTTTAATTAGATAACTAAAGATAAATTTAAAAGAGTTTTAATTTGTCTAATTATAATTATAAATTAGAATGATAATTTATAATTATTGCCAACATATTTAAGAACTTAATAGGTCTCATATAAAGAATGGGCTGAGGAGAGTAAAGATATTTTAATCAAATGAGACTTGATTGTAAAGTTTGAGAAATTTTATAATTAAATATGAGGTATTTAATAAATAAGGATCAATATGAGATATTAAATCTTATTTTGGCATAATTAGTATTTAATTAGAATTCTTGGTAATTCTAATTAAAAGTCGACTAAAATTAGAATTTAATTTCACTTAAATTACTAAAATATCCTAAACTTATTATAAATAAGCTTAAGCTCTAATGGAGCTATTACTTCTTACTTAACCCTCCTTATAAGAGTTACATAGTTTACTCAACCTATTATGTGAATATCGTTAGGGCCGAACGCTTATGCAGTTATGGTAGTTGAGATATATCGATTTTGAAAACTATTCTAGGGATATATATAATAAGAATATGATCAAGCTTTGAAATAAGGTACGAATTAAGATTCATATTTTATTATGATTTAATTGTTAATCACTTTATAGAATTAAAGTGATTTTGGTTTTCGAAAAATCAAAATATGAAAAATTTTCGTAATTATTCTATTGCGGTTGAGATCGGATCCTATTCTGATTTCCTAACGGTGACAAAGCAACTTTTAATTATATAATTTGATTAAATTCAATTGATTGTTATTGATTTGATTAAAAATAACAAAGCTTAAAATATTAATTAATTAATTAATATGTTGAATATAGATCAATTAATTAAAACCTGATATTTTTACTCGTGATTGTGAAAATTACATACCTGATATTTTTACTCTTGATTGTGAAAATTACATACTTAGGCCTTGTCTTTTTTTGAAAATTGACTTAGGAATAAGCCATGTATATTGCGTCTGCCATGAATTTGTAATTACTCTAAAAGGAAAAATCAGATTATGCATCTTCGTTTGTGATTGTTTACTCTGGTTATTATGTTTCTACAAAATTGTTTTTTTCTTTTTGCTTCATGCCTTCGCATTTACTCCCTGTTCTTGCTTCTGGAATTTTGAAATCTGGAAGTGGTAATAATGGTTGTTTTGTGCTTCGAATTTTTGGATTTGCATTTGTTTTTAATTGTATACTGGTTTTGTGGCGCAAGTAAGTCATTACTAGCTGTTGACATAGCTACTAGTGAAGGAGGTGATAGTGGTGATGATAATTGCCAATGGCTAGGGCAATAGTCTCCCAGAAACTAGTGGCGAATTGCCACTAGTGAGGGGTGATAACTTCCCAACAAAAGGTGGTCCACTAGAGAAGACAAATGTGAAATATGGTGGCTATTGGAGGCAAACACTGGCGGTGCAAAAGAAATCAGAAGGCGGCAATAGTCCTAGAAGAGATGCAACGAAAATCAGAAAACATAACTATGGAAAAATGATGAAGGCGTGTAATACATATTGTTTTTTTAATTATCGATTATTATTATTATTATTATACTATTTTTTTCTTATTAATAGAAGTTCTACTATTATTATTATTACTATTATAATTATCATTATTATTACTATTTTATTATTCTTTATTATTTAGTTTTTTTTCTTTTTATCACTATTGTCTTGTCACATTTGCATGTGGGTCTACTGAAAACAACCTCTCTATTATATAAGAGTAAGGCTGCGTATTATCAGACTCTCCTAGACCCCGCTTCACTACGAGACTTCGGGGTACGATGATAATGCATTTGAGACAAACGCACGCGCCAATCAACGTCTAGGTTGACTGAGATGCGCACAATGTGCTAGACATTCTCACACATATATATTTTTTCATATATATATGTTTTAACTGTTAATTTTCGATAAAATTAGTCTAATTCATATTAAATTAGTCTAAATCCCTAACAAAATTTGAAATTTTGTTTTCTAATTGTTTGAAAATTATTTTCAAATGGTTATTTTATTAGATTAGAATTTAGATTAATTTTTCAAGGAATTAAATTATTAAATTAAATTAATTGAAATTAAATTAATTATCGAATCAATAATTAGAATGAAGCAAATACTTAGAAGAGTTATCTTTTATAATTAGATTATGTTAGATAATCAATATAACAAAATTATATTAACTAAGCTGAGATCTTATATTAAAGTAATTATTTTTCTTAATATGATTAAGATTAATAATTAGATTGAATTCTAATTTAATTTTAGAAAGATAGTTTCTAAAATTAGAATTAATTAGTTTTAATTACTTTTGAAATTAATCAATTTGACTTCTTAAAATTAAGAAAAGTGTTTTTTAAAATAATTAAGAAAATTTTTTCTTAAGTAATTAAGAAAGGTGTTTCTTAAGTAAATTTATTTATTTCAATATGATTCAGATAAATTAAATTTCTGATTTTATTTGTTTACAAAATTATTATTCAATTTATTTAGAAATTACTTCTTTATTTATGAATAATAAGTTTTTTGATTTATGAGAAAAAGGTACTTTTCTTGGTTAAAATTTAAAAAGTGTTTTCATTTATTAATTAAGAAAAATGAGCATTCTTAATATTTATGAAAATAGTTTTTTAATTTATTAAAGAAATATTTTCTAATTAATTACGAAATCATTCTCTAAATAAATAATAATATTCTATAATATTTCTCAGTGAAAAAGAACCCTTCTTATAATCTTCTTATAAGGTGAAAAGGAATCTTAATCATATTTGGAGTTGGACTACTCCCGAGTAAAATATTTAACAACCTAACAAAGTATTACAACTTTCAACTATCCCACTTGTTCATTTGACAACTCAAAATGGCACACTCACACAAATATGACATAATAATACTCAAATAAATGAAAAACTCTTTGAAAGGTGTGTATAGAATACTCAAAACTTTCTTGATGCTAAAACCAATGAGAAAACACTTAGTTATAATGTTACTAGCCATTAGAGCCAAGAATTAGCTGTTACAATGACTATATGTGATACACTAGTCAAACAATATAGCATATTGATCTACCAGCATGCATTAAAAGCTCAAAATTCACTAATCGTTGGAACACTAGTTGACCATTAGGCATATTGATCGACTAATATGACATATTGGTCGACCAGTGCATCAACCAATGTTACCGTAAACTCACAATACATCAAATTTAATAACTTTCAATTATATTAGTCAACCATTAACCCAAATAGGTCAATTAATCGCCCAAAAAATGATTTTGACAGCTTCAAATGCTCAAAACGAATTTGTTTAATTTAATTATGATTTAAACACTTCTCAAAATGTTCTCAAACTTTATTTGAAAGAATAAAAGGCTTTTATATTTAAACTAAAAACTTTAATGCTACTTAACAAATGGAAAGACTTATGCGATGAAGTGAAATGAAATGTTTATGTATGGTGAGCTTTTCAGAAAATTAACAAAGTGAGATTACATTCAATATTACAAACTACATAATGAGCTTAATAAACCTTAATCTTCTTTTTTTCTTCGTTTGATCTTCATCTTGACGGTTCTAATCTTTAACTTCTCTTTATCAACTTCATAACCTATCTTATTGAGTTTATAATTTGAATTTGTTCTTATATTGCTTTTCATCAAAATAATATACTCATTAGTAGTAATTATGTTTTGTTATCATCAAAATATCGATTGGAACCTCCTTTCGTTCAATATGTTACATGATCATTTACATATAGAGTCATAATACATAAATTCTTTCAATTTCAAAATGAAAATTGTTTTTATCCTTTAAGAAAACTTTTTGATCTTTAAACAAAATTTGAAATGGTTTTATATCAAAATTTTACCAAATAAAAGTGTTCTAATCTTTAAAAAGTTATGAAAAACTTAGTTTTGGGCATATTGGTTGATCAATGTATAAATGTGGCCAATCAATGTCTTTTAAAAGTTAGTAAAAATATATAGTATAAGTAAATATATTGGTATATTGATTGATACATTAGTTGATCAATGTTTTCTTAAAGTTCAAATTATTATGTACTAAGAGTTTGTATCGATATCGATTGACACATTGGTTAACCAATATGCCAAATTAATATTCACTGTTGCTATATATTTTAACATTTAGTTTTTGTATCTAAATTAATTATTTTAGTTTATTTTAAGTATAAATAGAAATATATGGGTTTTGGAAAGAATATTAGGTATAATAAAGAGTTTTCAAAAGCCTCGTGAGGTTAAAAAATGATTGTTTGTATCATTTAATACATATTAAGCCTTCGTTCATTGGTGTGAACAACAAAAGGAATTTAATTTTAAGCTGTATACTTGTTGTAATTAGGAAATTCTTAGGATGCATTTTATTAAGACTCCTTTTGATCTTGTATAAGATTTGTAAAGGATTATTCTTCAATCGTGGCAAATAAGATGATTATAAAGGTTCCTCTTCACCTATGGAAAATAATATTTTGTATAGAGGATTTCTCTTCATCCATTAGAGGAAAAAGATGGTGAATTCTCAATTGGAGCTCAACGAGTGGATGTAGGTGAAGGTTTGTTTGACGAACTATTATAAATTGATTTGTTTCTTTTTTACACTTTTTTTAATTATTATTGTCATTGCTTTGTGATTACCATATATTAATTTTTCATAATCATTCATAGTACGCAATTGATTCATTAGTTTACAAATAGGACAAAAGTGGTACATTTAATTCATCCTCTTTCTATGTTCAATATAGAAACCAATAATGGGTATCAGAATGAGTTTCATCTATTGCATATATATTTTTAGCAAATTTGAGAAAATATAATTGTGGCATAATTCTTCTTTCTTTTAAGGTGATAAGGGCATTTATTATAAAATTAGGATGCAATTTTTTCTTTTAGCTAAATAGGTTGATCTTTTAAGGACCATAAAGAACAATCCTTATATCCAATAAGAACTAAATTTGTAGATAAAGTGGAGATTAAGGTACTGAAGAATAGAAATAAGTGGGGTGATAACAATAAGAGGCTCATTGCATCAAATAGAAAAAATGGTTCATATTTTATGTTGTATTGTTAATATAATTGAATTCAATAATGCTTTAATATGCAAAATTTCTCATGAGATATAAAACAATTGAAATCAAATATAAAGGCACTGCTCAAATAAAAGAGAAAAAGTGAGCTTATTAGTGCATTAATATTAACTATTTCATATGGAAAAAATTAGTTAACTTATATATATACTCGATTTATTATATCATTAAATCATTAACTCTTTTAAAGGTCTTGGTTATACTAATCCTGAATCGGTGAGAAAATTTCTTAGGTCTTTGCTAAAGGCTTGGGAGGCAAAGGTAACAACCATAAAAAATGACAAAGATTTGAGCTCTTTATCATTGGAAGAGCTATTTAGATCACTATTCACCTATAAAATATGGATGAATAAATTATATGTAGAATAAATAGCTCTCGTAAAAAGATGAATGGTGTTTAAAATATCCAAAGGTAAGAAAGTTGATGAAAAGGAGACCTTTATAAGTGAGAGTGATATGGATGAACACATTGTAAATAAATTCAAGAAGTTATTAAAGAAGAAAGGGGATAAACAATTGAATAACAAGAAGAAAGCATTTAAGGTCATATGGGATGATACTACTAGTTTAGAGAGTAAGGAATCTAAAAATATGGTGATAAGTGTATGATTTGTGGCCAACAATGATAAGGTATCCTCTTCTTAAAATTCTTACTATAATGATGACTGTGATGTTAATCTTTCATAAGAAGGGTTAGATAAATGTTTAAAGGCTATAAGCATAAAAAGGAAGAAAGTATCTCTCAGGTATAAATAAGAGCAAAGACTCTTAAAAGCATGTGTAATTAAGAATCAGAAATTAAATTTTAATACACATTACATAATATAAATGAGTATGGTTATTTCTAATAATAAAATAAAAGATTTGTTGCATCAGAATGAGACATTAATGAAGAAGATTGATATTCTCAAAGAATCATTGTCGAAGTTCACTCTAAGAAATGAAAATTTGAATATCATCCTTAAAGCCTAAAAGAGTTTTAATGATAGGCATAGAATTAGTTTCACTTATTGAAATGCACCAACTAATACCAAGACAATTTTTGTGAGAAGTAATAGCATTTTCATATTGAGACTATGTCTAAAGTGTCATATGAGGATATTGTATCTTCTAAATGTGTACAAAAATCCATGCTCATGTATCATCCTCTAAGTCCTAATAAAAAAGTAAATTTACATGCATTCATATATGAGTCTATTCTAAACTTAAAGGGTATAACATTAAAGACACAAATAAGATAATTTGTATGCAAGGTTTTCCCAAAAGAATATGCAATAACCTTCTCATTCATTTTTTTCATCAAAATGTCATGAAACAAACTAACAATCATTATAGATATCAAGCATACATGCATGCTATATGCTGCCATTCAACATGAGCCATATTTCTAGTAAATAAACATGTCATTTACTAATTCATATGTAAGTTCTTTTAATCATAAAAGAAGATTTTCTAATCCTGAATATAACTAAAAAAGAGCATCATGTTAGAGTTTCTAATCCTTAAAATATCTAAAAAATTATATTACCCACATCATTCATCTAGACCTATAAATACATATACGTCACATTCTTATAGATCTTTTTCATATGACACTAACATTTTTAATTTCTATCTTGAGAAATGCAACTTTTTGTGCTTATAGACATAATTTGAAAATTATCATTAAAACAATTCTTGTTAAGCAAATCCAAAATGATATGGGTTGAAATGATTAAGAATTAATCCTCAAGGACCTAAGTTTGTATAGGTACCTAGAACATATTGATTCATTTGTCTTGTAGGTCAATATCAAGTGATATTATATGCGTGCCACAAGTTGATATCACATCTATAGATACCAATAAGAAACATCAATGATATTTCCAATAATTAATTTTAAAAGAAACTCGCCAAGAGCCTAGTAAGAAAATTGATATATAAAGACCAATTTTTGAATCAAGTGAGGAAGAAAAGTATACAACCATTGATAGGAATTTTTAATTTGTATGCATATATAGGGGAGAGAGCATTGTTACATGTACCAATAAGGAGAAAGATAAATTGATCTTTGAAATTAATATATGAGAATTATAATAACTATTATTTGATTTAGGATCAATTATAGAAAAATTTCAAACTTTATCTTGTTTTGTTATATTAGTAAAAACTATAAAAAATAGCAATAAAATACTTGAACTTTTAATTTGTTATGAAAATAGCCTGCTATCAATCTCATTTTTATTGGTACTGATATTCTTCTTTAACAAGTGGCAGAAATGTAACCATTAAAAGACATATTAGATTATTAAATAAAGGCAAAAATACATTTAACCCCTTGTGTTTTATCTTTTAGTATGTTATACCCCCCTCAATTTTAAAAATGGACTTATTAGCTCCTTTGACCATTAGTCAAAAGAGCTTAAATTTTAAAAAAACTTTTTACCCCTGTATTATGATGACATCATCACAATTGTACATGTTGCATTTTTTGGACAAAAACACCCTTTTAGCCTTTTCTTGACTAAAATACATTAAACCATGATTTTTTTTGCTTTATTTCATTACGCTCTTAATTTCAAAAATAAAAAAATTAAGCATGGATTACATTTTGACCATTAATAAATAAAAAAGATAAACTAAAAATACTATTATCTTCACAATTGTACTTTGTGACCATTAATTTATGGAAAAATTAAAAAAACATTTATGAAACAAAATCAAAAGAGAGAAAATTTATTGAAGGTACCATTTTTTTTCATAATTGTACATTCTAACTATTCATTGATAAAAAATTACAAATTTTTATTTGTGGGTTACTTTTTCACTATTATTTCACCAAAAAAAAAGAAAATATAATAAATAATTGAAAATGTCATTTTTTTTTCAAAATTGTATATTCTAAGATGTTTCTATCCTTAGAAAAAGATTTGAAAGTAAGAACTACTTTTCTATGCAAAAAAAATGCAAATTTTCCAATTCCTTTTTTAAGGATAGAAGTATCTCAAGCTGTACAATTTTGAAGAAAATGACATTTTCAGATATTTTTATTTTTATCAAATAACAGTTAGACCGTACAATTATGAAAAAATGGCACCTTCAATAAATTTTCTTTCTTTTTTTAATTTTGTTTCATAAATAAATTTTTTTTCTTTTAATTTTTCCATAAAGTAACGATCATGAAGTATAGTTGTGAAAATAATGGTACTTTTAGTAATTTTTCCCTTTTTATTTATTAACGGTTAAAATGTAATCCATTTTAAAAATATTTTTTATTTTTGAAATAGAGAACATAATGAAATAAAATAAAAAATAGGGCTTAATTTATTTTAGTGAACAAAAGACTAAAGGGATATTTTTGTCCAAAAAATGCAACATGTGTGGTGATGTCATCTAATACAAGGGTTAAAAAAAGTTTTTTTAAATTCTAAATTCCTTTGACTGGTAATCAAAGAGAGTAATAAGTTCATTTTTAAAATAGAGAAGAACATAAAGTATCAAAGGATAAAACACATGCTGGGGGGTGGGGGGGAATGGGTTGGGTGGTTTTGGTGAGTTAAATGTATTTTAGCCTTAAATAAAAACAAAAGTTTTAATTATCTCCTAACGTTGCTTATTCTCTATAGCTCTAAACCCAACCCACTTCCACTGCTCCATCATCTCCCGGCAGCCAACATTGCACCTCCAAATATTTAGATAGTGAGCCATGTATCAATATCATTGACGAAAACAAAAGTTGTCTTTTGAGAATTTAATTCATGAATGCCTACACCAACTTGTTACCATGTTATACAAAATTTCACAAGATTATCATCTCATAAGCATATGAATGAAAATATCTTAAAGAGTTAAACCCAAGTTACCATTCTTAGAAAATTTAAGGTTTATGAATCCCGTAACATATTAACTAGCCAGATAAAATCATACGTCAAAATTTCGTCGCCTCTGATAGTTCCAATAGTATTAAACTAGTTAATGTTCATGAATTTGACATTAATTACATATTGGATTAGCTTACTTAATCTCAAAAGAAATCTATCAAAAGTGGGAAGAATTCTCATAGTTTCTTTGCTAATAGAACAACAAAAAGGCAAAAAGTTGAATTTGGTTTTTTGTGTAAGTTACAGCAGATGTTTCTTTTGTTATTATGAGGTTTGGGTATTTAGCTTGGGCTTAGATTAACATAATAGGTTTATACAAGATAGGTTAATCAAAATTTTTATATTTTATAATTTAATTTAATAATCTAATGAGTCTCTTAATGGCTATATGTTAAATGGTTCTGTCAATGTGGTGTGCCATGTCAGCACCATTAATTATAAGATAACATGGTATTTTTATGAAAATTTAAAATTTAAACATTTTATTACTACTTTTAGTAGTTCTGGCTAGCATTATAAATTTAGTAAATTTTAAGATTTTTTTTTGTAATTCACCTTTGATTTTATAATATTTTGCATGTTTTCTTTGCCTATATGATAGAGTGTTTAAAAAGGAAGAGAGAAACGTTATTTATTTTTCTTTTTTATACTTATAGATTTATATATCATATACCTTTTAATATTGACAAAAAGGGGTGAGAATAATGATATTGAAACTCGACAATTTCACAATGCGTTAACTAAAGGGGAGTATGTAACATCCCGTTACCAGTATGAAGGGCATATTGGTAATTCGGATGGTTCTAGATTTGAGTGCATATCTAATTTGGCAAATTGTATATGCATATAGTTATATTGGTTGATAATTGATCGAGCATATGTATGTACGT
>JANZLD010000006.1:68541497-68552339 GCA_026413575.1 Erythroxylum carthagenense
AATTTTCATTCATTTGCTCTTTACTCATGACTACTTGCCAAAATTTCTCCTTCAAATAGTTCTAACTTCTATGAAACTTTCGGGGTCCAACAGTATTATGTGTATTTGAAGATGTTTCTGCATGTAATAACTTTCCATATTGGAAAGGTTTGTAAATGAGAATGAATTGTAGAGTAGTGTTAACAAATGTGATTTTTATATTATGAAAGAAAAGATTGGGCCCAATTTTGATTATTGATTTCTGCATATGCTTATATTGTTTGTTTTTTAATTTGTACTGAGTTTTGAATGTTCGACCGTTCTAACATGCTACCCTCGTATGGCACGGACCCAGACATCACTCAAGATGTTGAGTATGTGTTTGGCAAGAGTGGGTGCTACAAGTCAACAACCTAATATGTTGAGGTGTTTACTAAGCTACGACAAAGTGATTCTCACTACACTCACCTACCTGGAAAAGTGCAATGGACGTTGGCTAAAGAACTTTGTACAAAGATGGAAATATTTTATATTACTATTAAATTGTTCTTAGAAACAAAGTATCTAACTTTGCTTAGTTGTTCTATCAATATGTGAAAAATCAAGAAAGCTGTATCTGAATGGATATTTGATTCTAATAAGATGATCTAGGATATAACAAGGTAGGTGATGAGAAGCTTAATTTTTATTGGTATATAATTCGACGTACTATAACAATTATTTATTTGTTCGACCCGTCGTACAAGATAGAGGGGGTTTATTTATATTATAACATATTATATGGTGATCGGGCCCAATAGCATGTTGATGTCATTAAACAATTTTGGTATACTTTTTTTAATAATTATCAACTAATATTGGTCAATAATTAGGATCGTAGTAGTTCAACTCTAACTTCAAGCTCAAATTCAAGTTCAAGTTCAAGCTCAAGGCAATATGAAACCAAATTATTGAAAGAAAAAAGGGCCAGGACTTCTTATAATATGATGAAGTTGAACAAATATTTGATGGTATATTGTGCGACAGAAGTTGAAGGTGTGAAGTTCGATGTATTTCTATGGTGGAAGAACCATATAAATGATTTACCGATAATGCAATTAACTGCATGACCTCTTAGCAATTCTAGCATCTATTATTGTTTCAGAGTCTACTTTTAGTGTTCGCGGATTGGTTATTAGTCCTCATTGTGCTTAACTTCATCTTAGTACTACAGGAGCCCTTATGTGTGCCCGAAATTGGTTAGATGATGAAGAAATTAAGGGTACATTATATTCTTTATGATATATCAATTTTATCAATTTTGCATATTTTTCTTTATAATATTTTCTTATCTTATATTGTCATCTTATATTAATACAAGTACTGGTACGAAGGAGACCATTCTTTGAACTAAAAAAATCGAAAAATATTCGACGATGAAGGTGTGTTTAATTATTTATTATCATATGTTTAATACTCACTTAATGAAATTATTACATTATTAGGTATAATTTACATAATAATATTTCTACATTTAGATGAAATAGTGTGAATTATTGGTGATCCTAATTATAACGATTAGTTATCCCCTTTCCTCTACTGCGGGTTTGTTATCTTCAATGTTTGTTTTTGGAATTACTTATTTTTCATATGATTGCTTTGGTTTTTTTATAATTGAAGATATAATTATTTACTCGTATGTTTTTAAGCAGGATTTAAACTTTTGTCTCTATCTGTTTTCTCAACTTCAATATTTGTACTCCAATCTTCACTCTCCACTCTTAAGCTATAATTGATAATTTCATTTTGACTTTTTGTAAATTTTATATATTATTAAAAAGTTTGGATAATATCAGCATGATGATACTCTTTTGTTTTGATAATAAAATGATTTTCATAGTATTAAGGTTTTGTTTGTTGCACAAATGGATTCATGAATTTGTAGAATTCATTATATGTATGCTTAGATTGTATAACCAGTAATAAGAACATTTAAAATCCAAACTAATATCAAGATAAATTTAGTTTTAATTTATTCATTTCAAAATGTAGTTTGAACTTATTCATTTCAAAATGTTATGTACATTTAATATATACATTTTTAAAAACTAATTTTTATTAAGTAATTATGTCAATTAAATGAATGTGACATTTCTCACATAAAATCTTTTGGTTCACTTTCTTTTATAATAAATTTAGTTTGAACTTATGTACTTTAAAATTTTATGTACATTAAAAATTTGTTATTAAGCAATTGTGTTAATTAAATGAATGTTGCATTTTTCACGTACAATCTTTTAATTCATGTTATTTAAAATAAATTTAGTTTGAATTTATTCATTTCAAAATTTTATGTACATTTAACATATACATTTTTAAAAAACTCATTTTTATTAACACCATCAAAAACAACAACAACACCTAATGAGAGTCCCACTAAAACATGAGGTCACCTTACCCCTACTTGGTAGTCATTTTTATCAAGCAATTATGTTAATTAAATGAATGTTGATTTCTCATATAAAATATTTTGCACACTTTCTTTTTAAATAAATTTAGTTTGAATTTATTCGTTTCAAATTTTTACGTACATTTAATATACACATTTTATTTAAAAAATCCATTTTAAATGATCCATTTTAGAAAAAGTGAGTTGACATCAAGCTCAAGCCCAAGCCTAAGCCCTATAGCTTAAAGCTCGATCAATTTGAGCTCGAACTCACTTCTACCCAAAGTCTGATTGAGCTGGGCTTGGGCTTACTGCATAATATTTGAACTTTTCAAATTTTATCTTACTCCTCCTCGTGTGTTTGTTGATACATTTGATGTATACTTTAGGCTATAAGAAATGAAAATTTTACTTTCATGATGAATTCAAAGAGTTTGTTTTAGAGATGATTGCTAATTTAAAATGTCTATAAAAAGGTTAATGAGAGCATAGTTGCACTATTTAGTAGCAATATATAGAGATATATTTCTCATTGAGAACAAAATTCATATTTTAATTATTGAAAATATAAGAGTCCAAGAATAACTCTTGTTGGATTTTAAAATGTAATAACTTAATCTAGGAATTAGATCTATATAGATAGATATGGAAGTTATTTACCTATTCTAGTCTAAGTATAAAAACAATGTACTAAAGTGTTTAGTATTTGAGATATTTGATATTCATAAAGTATTAAAGATATTCTTTGTTTTATTATGAAATTTGATATTTTAGTTCAAGATCATATGAATATTAGGTGTTGAAGTAAATCCTAGTTAATGAATATTTTACTTAGAACAATATTATTGCTAATTAAGCTAAAAATGCATTTTTAATTAGTAAAATATTATTTGATCAACTGGTAAAAATTGCTCCTTTGTAACCAAAAGGTCACAGGTTCGAATCACGGAACAACCTCTTTGTAAAAAATACAAGGGGAAGGCTGCGTAGATCTATGTCCCTTCCCAGACTCTCGTAAAGTGGAGAGCCTTGTACACTAAGTACGTTGGCTTAACTTGTTTCGATCGAGAAGTTCTTTAATACACTTGATATGGTTTTTTGCATTGTTAAAATCTTAATGTAATATAGAACATTAGAGTCATTATACATACAAAACGTTAAAGATCCAAATATGTATTTAGGCATCTCTTTTAATTATAACTATAATTGAGATGAAAGTTAAAAGATTTAAGCAAATGCTCAATGTAAAAAATATGGTGGAATTCACTTACTAGTCTATTATTCAATCGGTAGCATAATCGTTATATAAAGTTATAGTATATGATACTTAAGCGATTCATTTAGTATAAATGGGAGATTGTTAGTGTATGCCTAACAATTAATTAGTTGATTGTAAATTTTGTGACATAATTAAATAAATGCATTATTTACCTTTATGTATTTTGTTAATTATATTTGACATTTTAATAATAAAGGTAAGTCCTTACAATAATTACTGTACAATTAAAATTGCAATAAGATCACAATTATAAGATTCAATTTGCATTTATGATTTATTCCTAAATTATTCTTAATTATAGTTTCATCAAGGCAAGAAATTAGCAAAACGATAAAAACTAGCATAGTTTATGTTTTTTTTCTTATGAATAAAGTAATCAACATATTGTTAGACATCGATCTTGATTTATAGCTATAAATTATTTAATTAGAGAATTAATAAAGATAAATTAAAAGGTTTTTTAGCTTTCAAATTTTAATTTTGAACTAAAATTGTAATTTATAATCATTCCTAACATATTATTGACAGAGTCCTATCCTGAAATGACTAAATGGCTTACTCGATATCTCACGGTAGCCCTCCAGTTGATATCTAATCAAGCTAGAAAGTTCTCATAGAGCTAAGCCTGTTGCCTTTTTACCAAGAAAGCTTTAACTTAACATTAAAAAGATATAAGTAGTGGAGCTTTAAAAAAAACATTTTTATTAAAAATTTTGACAACACAAAAACTATATTTTGACTTACTCAAATTTTCAAAAGCCATGTAAAAGTGCAAAACACTTCTATAATCGTCTCAAAATCCCTACTACAAATTTTGGACTTTAAGTCCATTCACAAGCAATCTCAATAGTCACTTCAATAATCTTAAAAATAAAATCAAACATATTCATGCATTTAACTTTAAAACATTCATACACATGTGTTCTTCACATAGGATATAGGCCAAAACATATTCATTAAGATGCAAAAGTTCAAAAAAATATTTACAAGGCAAAGATGCCTACACAGCAACACGTGACGAAGTTAACTAGTCGTGAGGTGGAGTCCCTGCTATTGAAGCCCCTGATCATGCACTTGGGAGGTTTCATTTAAAAACAGCAAAGAGAGTGTGAGCTAAATGAGCTCAATGAGTACTAGAATTTCTATTCAAATCATACTTAATTATTTAAACCTCGTTAAAACAAATTTATCTCAATTTACATAATTCAATATTTAATATAAAACATATATGCTTCTTGAAATCTAAGTTTCTCAAATTGCTTTTCAAATAAATAGTGGAGGCATTAAAAATGTCATGAATTTCTTACACAGCATAGCCTATTGCTAACTTCTTTGCCATATGGTACCCTCAGGTATAAAGTCAGGGATCTGGTTCTACATCGCTTACCCGTGACTGGTTAATCACTAGTGACAGAGCTGGTTCTACATCGCTCACTTACACTAAGATAACCATCATACATTAGTAGTTACGGAGATGGATATGCATCGCTTACCCTAAATGGTCAACCACTAGTTATGGAGCTGGTTCTACATTGCTTACCCATACAAGGTTAACCGCTATATACTGGTAGTTACAGAGCTGGTTCTACATAGCTTACCTATAACTAGTCAACCATTAGTTACGGAGATAGTTCTACATCGCTTACCCGTACTAGGTTAACCGTTATACACCAATATATTAATATCTATAAAACCTATCGATATACCATAAGCTAAAATCCATTTCCTTTTCATTAACCAATAACATCATCTCAATATAAACTCAAATCATATAAGATTTAACTTTCAAACTTTAATTCATAAATTGCTAAAAACATAAAATTGTACTCGTAATATTCACTTATAATGCGTCATTAATATAAAACTCATAATCCATATTCACTTCACGATAGAATAGAAATCATTTTCATAAAATACATTTAAAAGGTACTCACTGTTAAACGACATTGTCGGCAAGCATACTCACATGTTCTGTGCCTTTCTTTTACCTACAAAAGCACATTTCACTTAGGTATTTATTTCCAAATTCAGAAATAAGACATTATCACTATAAATTCAGTTTAATTGAAGTCGAAATTAATATTTAATCTCGTAACATGTACGCTAATCGTATTTCCGTTTATTACTAAAAGCTAACCTATTATTCTCCGTTTCCAATTCTAACTTTAAAAGTCACTTAAAATCATATTTTTACTCATTACAACTTATCAATTTCATCAAAAACACTATCTTACTTAATTTAATTTACCATATCATGATGATGTATGATGAGCCAGGGATATGGTCTATGTCCAAAAGTTATACCTTCACCTGTTCCTTACTTTTCACATAGCAAACGTTCAAATTAGGCTTTGAGGTCTTCTAGACATTTGTTTCCTTATGTCTCTAGTTTCTGTATCATCAAAAATTACACCATTTGAAGTTCTAATTCAAGAAATATGCATAAAACATCCCAAGCTGCTCCATCACAGGGGCAACATCAAATCGCCATTTTTAATCTCAAATTCTAATATGATTCAGCCAGAACTAGGACAAGATCTCTTCTAATAACATTTATTACTATGTCTTATGTTTCATGTCCAATTGTAATCACCCAATTTGGAGGTCTACAGGCCAAGTTATGTCAAAATAAGATGTCTGGTTCAAGTGATCCGAGAACCAAATACAAACATTCACTAAACATAATTCTTTCTCTTGTCATATTCATCCCTTAAATGCTTGCAAACTTATTATCTACTCCATGGCAAGTAAAAATTCATCATTTATCATACATAAATCTATCCCATTAAAAAGCCCTAAAACTAGAAATTTATGTTAGGAAAACTTACCAATTTATCTTCCAATATCTTGGTATTTGATGAATACCTCCACTTGATCAAGATCTCTACAATGTATGCTCCAAAACCATGAAAAATGGTAGCTGCCCTCTTCTTCTCCCTCCTTGGCCGAATGTCCCTTCTTCTCTCTTCTTTTCTCCCTTTTGTTTGGTCTCGCACGTTTATGTTCAAATGAAGACAAAAGTCTTGCTGTATTCCTTTTAATGCTCATTTAATGGCTTCCACACTTCACCTTCCTGTTCGTTCTCTTCTAATGACTCATTCTTCTACTAACACCATGTAAAAAGATCAAATTACCCTTAATGACATGTAAAAAGACCAAATTGCCCTTTATTGAATTTAATTTGTCAACTAACCGAATTAAATTATGAAAATATTTCGCAATCATCTTACCATCGAATTGACCATGAAATACTCAAATTAGGGTCAATACTTATTGATTAGATGCTTTAAAATGTTTGAATGAGTTTAAAATCAGTAATACCTATTACTTTCCAAAAAGGACATTTTAGTCCTAAACTTTCGGAACTCTCAAAATCGATCCTATATGGCTTATTTTCGATCCATTTTATTATCATTAAACTCTAATAATTATTCTGGATATTTTTATTATTTTGAGGTTAGGTCCCACAAAAATTTACTATTCATCCGAAAATACTATTCACCAAACATGAAAATTTTTATTCAATGAAAGGAAAGTTTTGGGTTTTGCAATTATAAACATAATGAGTCATATATAAAATGGTAGTTAAAAGAGAAAAATTCAATTTAAATTGAGTAGGAATTAATTGTGAATCTTGAGAAACTTTAAAATCAGATATAAATATTTTATTTTATTAAAATTAAAGTATAATTAGAATTAGTGTTAATTTTAATTATAATTAAATATTTTAATTTTAATAAAAAAGAAACCTTAGTGCACAAGGGAGTTAGCAATCATGTATTTTCTTTCAAGTGTTGGTTTTTTTTTGGGTTTTCTCTACTTTATAGATATTACTAGAAGTTGGACAAATAGACAGCTTGTGATTGATAGTTTTAAAAAACATTATGTAGGAATTCAAATTAAGTACATTTTACTCCTTTTATTTATGAATCATAGTATTCAAATTATTCAATTAGAAAGATATAATTACTGGGTTTTGTTGTTATTGTTGTTATAAAAAGATATAATTAAAAAAATTAAAAATTATTTCTTTGCTATGTTCGTGATTTAATTAAGATTAATTTCTCTAAAAAAATATTATGATAACAAAACTTATTATTAGAATATGATTAACTTAATTATTTAATATAATTAAGTTAACTTCTATAACAATTGTTAGAGTATGGCTTAATTTTGTGATTAAGGAAATTTTTTAATAATAACGAAAGTACAATCAATATTTTCTCTTGTATATTAAATAAATAATTATTTAATAAACATGTTAATTTAAAAAATATATTTAATAATTCAACTAAAATTAGAGATTTTTCTATATCTTCAATATGGACATGTCCTCTTCTTCCAAGACTTACGAGAGTCGCAGAGACTCCACTCTTAACTTGTATGGAATAAGTTGGGCTGAGCCTATTTGTCGAGTGACTCTTTGGCGAAAAATTGTTTCGTGCAAAAAGTTGCTCCCTAAAGACTCATTTTATCTCTGGTTAGTCTTCAAGGAAAGGTTTGGGACTAAGGATTGGATCCCTTTCCTAAGCTCCAACACCCTCTACTGCTTATGTTACAAAGCCCAAAATCAACTTCTAACCATTTCTTTTCATGTGACTATTTGAGCTCTATCTCGTCTACAAGAAGGCAACTTTGTCATTAGTCATATAGAAGTCTATGTTTCAGAAAGGTTATGGAATTAGCCTTGAAAGTAAGGAAACCAAAGAGATGGGTACATTTGTTACATAGTCTTTGGTTGGCCCTTATACAACATTTAGAAGGAAAGAAATGGCTAGAATTTTTAAAACAAAAGCAAAACTAAAGATCAAAGATGGATTAGGGAGCAACTCCTGATTTAGAATCTTTGTGATCAATATGGCCCTCCTTTTGGTCTGAATTGGTCCTTATGACAATACAAGCTGCTTTAAGTAAGAAAACTTCCTAACGAGAAAGTGCTCAATCTCGAAATCTAGAAAGCAAAGTTGATGATACCGTTATACTTTTTTTAAAAATAATTTTGTTGTCATCCATTTGATTTGATTCATTATTTAATCCCAAGATATCAAGTCTTCGACATTTAAATGAACCTTGCTTCTAAGTGTTTAATAAGAAAATATTGAACTTTCAAAGTTGCTAGAAGTATGATGGAGTAGCATGTCAGTTATCTAAAATATCATATTAACATTTGGAGAGCTAAACGAAATTGCGCAAACCAATTTAGACAACAAGAAACAAAGTAATAAAACTAATGACAACAAATTATAATATTAGTAAAATTAGATTAACGTTCCCGTAAATACAAACTTTACTTAAATAGTAAAATAGACACTTCCTATTATGTATAATAACCTACGTCTTGTAGTAAGTCAGAATAAGACAACTTTTGAAATAAGTTTCGGACACTCATATTTGAAATTCCAACAAAATCGTAACTCCAATATATACTATAATTATGAATTCAATTAATATTATAAGTTCATTAAATAACAATAACACTTATAATTTATCAATCGATAATAATCAATACACTTTAATAATTAATGCACTATTAGCAAATCAATACTAAGAACACATAAAAGATATAATTGTTGCTTTTTTAATTTAAAAAACCCCATTTAAAAATATATGTAACATGATGAAAATAGTCTATGTTCTTCTCTTATCTCTCCCACTAATTTAATTTAGATTAGACCTAATTCCTTATTTGTATATTTAATATATGACACGAAAGAGTTAAGATAATTAATTATAATTTTGAACCCTATCATCAAGGTGCCCTAATAGCTCTACGCAATGATCCTATAACATTTAATAACCTTGTTGAGAAACTGACCCTAAAAAAAATATAATATAACCAAGGGCCTTCAAGTTTGTATTTGACGTAGTTAGAAACAAAAGACTACACTTCTCATAGAAAAATATAACATTCTCCTACTTAGACAAAATTAATTAGACTTTAATAATTTCTTTGAAACTTATTTGAAAAAGGACTCGAAATGGTCAAATAAAAAATTCAAATAAATTTCACGTAATTTTTGAAAAATACTTCAAATTAAAAATCTAATTTAATAAATCATCCTTACTCGACCATATTAATTAATATATTATAATCAATAAATATTGTAATCAATATATAACTCCTAATTATCATAAGTATAAATAATTCACTAACTAAATCTTTTAGTATAGTACTAGTATAATGTGGCCTGTATCTATAACCTAACATAAACCATGCATAACCACATCAATCAAGTCTCAAACTAAAACCTTAGTCTCAAAACAAGACTTATGATCTCTAAAAAAAGATCATCAACTTCATACAAAGATCAATATTGCTTGAACTGAAAAGAGCCATTAATTATAAAGGCCAATCATGGCATAATTCGTATACCTCCATAAAAAACTCATAACACATCATGTAATAAAAGAATTGCATATGCACATGATTTTCATATGCATGCTTTTCAAACATCACAACATACATACATTTAGAACATCACAATACAACATACAAGTGCAAATTCATAACTTTACTAATCTCAAGTATTGCGTAAACACGTAATATAACTCTCACTACATCACCATATCTTGTAATATCTCATTACCTGCGGAGAGGCTAGAATAGTAAATATGAGTGATTAATGAGAGATTAGAAATGCATTTTTCATGCTCATGCATAAAATGTCATACACATACACATGAATAGTAAAATTTTGCACATGAAAATAATTGTACATGCATTTATGGATAATTCTGGGTATAATTGGATCGAGTTGTGTTATTTTCGAGAATTTTGAAATTTATTTTTATTGGAAATATTATTGATTAGTGGAATTGTAGTATTTGTGAATTTTGGTGAATTTTGGAATAATTTTCAGAAATTTTAGATTATTATGGAAAATAGGAAAAAGAATCAAAAGGATATTAAAGATAATTGGATTGTAAAGATGAGAATTAAAGGAACTAGTTCAAAAAAAACTTAGTTAGAGCTTAGACATTAGGAAAGTGATAAGTGTTAAGTTGCTTTCTATAATTTGTTAGAAAAGTAAGTTGTTGCGCTCTGAGAGTTAAAAGACTACATGATTTGAAAGATGTACTTCAAACAATTTTCCTAAGTTTCCTTCTTTGTAGTCACCTTCTTCAACTTTTCTCCCAATACACAGAGTTTTTCATC
>JANZLD010000006.1:68665641-68683410 GCA_026413575.1 Erythroxylum carthagenense
CGGTGATCTGGTAGGAAAGAGCGAAGAAGAATCAAGAGAAAACGAGAGAAATGAGACGGGGCAAAATCGACATTAATCAAATAATTTCAGCTGATCATGTTGAAACGCTCCTCTGTGGAGCTTATTCAAAATTAGCTGATTAGGTTGAATCAACCAACCCAATCAGCTAATAACCAAACGCTTCTAATAACTTTTTCATAAGGTCAATAAGTTGAAATAAGTCAAACAGCTAAAAAAGAGCTGATAAGCTCTTTACCAAACAAGGCCTTTAAGTAAGAGAATGAGCTGAAAATTAAAATGATTGGAAAATGAAAAAAATAATTGCCATCATAATATAAAAACAAACTTGAACTAATTAAGTCAATTTTTAAAAATACAATAAAATGTTTTTATATTTTAACATAAAATAAATATGTTTATCTATTTTTTAAAACTTTACGACATTAGTTATATTAATAATTTACTCATTATTTTAATCTAATCATAATTACTATTTTTAAAATAAATATTTATATGTCATAAAAGGTAAAAATTTTATTAACTAAATTACGAAATTAATATTTTAAACTAAACTATTAAATTTAAAAATGTTAAAAGTTATTCATTTAATTAAAAAATTGTTATAGAACCGACACAACAAAATGGTTTCCAAATAGCTACAACGACGTCGTTGGCTGGCTCTCCCAGTAGAGATCCCGACAACCTAAGCCACCCCGAGAGCAGAGCCGATAGGGATCGAAAATGGAGGAAGAAAAAGCGGCAGCTTACTACGAGGAGCTTACTCGAAAAGGGGAAGGTGCCGCCCGCTTCAAACAAGGCTTGGGCTTCTCCGCCGGCGACTCGGCCCCGTCGAGAGGCACCGCTCTTCCGTCCGCCTCTTCTTTCCTGAGCAATTTCGTCAAAGCCTCGAGCCCTACACAAGCGTCAAAACTCGAAAAACGAGCCCAGCTTGAGTCAATTCAAAACAAGCTCAAGAAAAAGCCGAGAGACGAGGCATTGAGCCAACGACGTCGCTCGAGGAGTAGAGAGAGGGATAATAGGGAGAGGCATTCAAAGAGGCGAAGCAGGAGTAGAAGCAGAGAGAGGTACAGAGATCGAGAGACGAGGAGGAGGAGGAGGAGGAGTACGAGTCGGAGCTCGTCGCCTCGTAGGCGACACAGATCAGAGAGGAGAAATCGAAGTTTGTCGCCTCGAGAGCACAGTAGGTCGGAGAAGACCAGGAATGATGATGTGAAGAGGGATAGATCAACTAAGGAGAGAAATGGTGCCACAGATTACTCGCGGTTGATTTCTGGCTATGATAAGATGGTACGTTATTCCTACGCATAGTTTAATATCTCAGACTCAGTAGCATTACCTTGCCTGCTACGAAGTTATCATTTTTTTTTTTTTGGGATATCTGTGGTCACATAATAAATAACAATTCATTATTCCTTTGGGCGCCTATATCATTATTAAACTTGTTTTGATACTGAAAGAGAGACAGAAATATGGTACTCGATTGGAAAATCAATTGAACTTGAGACTACTTTTGTATTAAATAGCCTTAGAATACCAATAATTAGGCTTCTCATTGAAGTAGAATTGGATAGTACTCTTGTGGGTGTAGGCATAAATGCTGAATTGGAGCAAATAATTGGCTCTCATTTTGAACAGACGCATGCAGAAAGAGTCAAAGCTAGGACGAAATTTCAGCTTGATCAAACGGGTAAGCAGTTGTGTCCCCTTGTAAAAAGACTGTTCTTGATGCTTCACACCGAATTCTAAACTCATTCTTGTGGAGTTACTTTAGTTTGTTTGAAATTCATTGCTGAAGTTAGTAGGAATAGTGAAATTTTGATATTTCTTCAACAATCATTGTTGATTGTGTTACAAGGATAATTCTGTTACAATTAAGAAGAAACAAACATTACTCCTGTACTTTCTGTAGTTCTTATGGCAGAACCTTCAACGTCTTTCATGGTTGAAGTATGTTGATGAATGTTAATATTTGTGTACAAGTTTTCAAACAAATTCAGGCTGAATGCCCAAGATTTTCTTGTTGCTTCCGTTCAAGCATAATTTTCAGTGGGAACAGGACTTCAGGAACTGCTTATCTTATATTCGTTAAATTGATAGTTTGGCATACCTGAAAGGGTTCCTGTTTTCATGACATGTTTGTTTCTGCATGAGAACTCTTCTTTGGTGAATCCTAGCTAGTATTATATGTTGAGGCTCCAAATTGGATGCACAGTGCTTGTTTTTGACATGATGATGATATATATAACTGTTCATATGTTTTGCATTGTAGCTAAAAATGATGCAGCAAATAGCGGCCCAGGTTGGGAACGATTTGAATTTGACAAAGATGCCCCTCTTGATGATGAAGAGGAAACTGAAGGTGATTTGTCTGCATTCTGGACTGCATTTCTTACTATATACCATTTTACTTTTAGGATTGGTTTCTTCAGTGACTGATAAATGAAGATTGGAAAAGTTTTTACTGTTGGGCTTTACCTGTTTGATACTGTTTTGTCATGTATTATTGTAGCACTTCCGAATATGGCTTTAGAGATTTGGTTTGTGATTCCATCTGTTTCAGTCTAAATAATATTATTAACATAAAAAGATTAGAAGTTGGTTCGTGGATTATGTGTTTCTGTACTAACAAACAAGGGATCCAAGTAAATTGTGTAAAAATTCAATTCATACTATACTTTTCTGTATGCACAGTTGCGGAAGATGATGTAGAAGTAGTCAAACGCCTGGGGCATAGCTTTCGGTTTTCAGCTATTGAGGTATTTTTAGTTTTCATAGCTGCTGTTTATTATTGACGCATTTGATTATTGCATGCCTGCATTGGGCCAAAAAAGAAGAAAAGAAAGAAAAATATGATACATTATGTAAATCCTTATACATGTAAAGGCAAGAAGAGAGGAGCAACTAAAAGCTGCTCATGACGAGGCAATATTTGGAGCGCCAACACTTCCATTATCCATAGCTCCAGACAGGGAGCTTGAGACGGACAACAAAAAGGATTGCAGTCAAACTGAGCTTGCTAACAGCTTGTTGAGTGAAAAGGTTGGGTTTTTGTGCTTGGTGAGAGGGAAAAACGTTGTAAGCAAAGCTTTGATCAAAATTTTTCTAATTTTAAGGTACTTGCGAAACAACAAGGCTCTTGGCGTGATCGAGCTCGCAGATCATAGATAAATGAAGTACTTGATGAGTTGCCTTGTCTATTATGTTTAATCTAGTCCGTGGATGAAAGTTTACTTTCCAGAATCAAATCCCTGAATATGAGTCGCTCTGCACCACCCTTTGTGCCATGATAGATCGCAAATTTGCATTGGTCAAGATCAAGAGTGTCAGTTGCGGGTGTACGTATTGCTCGTAGGAGTTATTTATCCATCTTATACTGCTAGCATTTCAGAACATACTGTACTAGATGTCTACTAATATTAGTAATTGCAAGTACTTCTACTACATTAGCATGTCAGGGCAGAGTTCTCTTCTCCGAAGGGGGTGTGGCCTTTTCTCCTAGCTGTTCCTCTCCTCTCCGTCCGTTAACCGTGAAACTCGCATAATATATATTTGTTGTTATAATGTGATCAATAAAGCCACATGGTTGCATCGATTTGTACGAAAACTATGATTGAAGAAGAAAAAGGTAAGTGTATGATAGAAACTCCAAATAAATGATAATACTTGCGTATACATATGTAAACATAATTATTTTAGAGCATCATTCAGCATAGATGGAGTCCTCATAAGTCAAAACAAATATGCTCTTTTAAAGGATAAAGCTTAATTAAAATTTTCTTCTGATTTAATAGCATTTATAATTTACGTTTTTTTTTACAAAAAGACTATTTCTATTAATTGAATCTGTTTTTTAATTTAATATTATTATAAAATATTATCTCTCAAAATTAAGAAATCATGTTATGTCAAAATATTGTAACAAAAAAAATTTATACAATTTGCTATATAAATAAGCATAAATACTTTTTATATAAATATATAAATGGTGAATGCCAGAAGATCCTCATTAAATAAGTATATGAATGGAGAAACCATGACAGTTGTGTCCAGTAACGTGTCGTACGCCCATTCGTCGACATCAATCACAAAAACTAACCAATCAGACTTATCGAATAAGCAATTTTGTATTTTTTTAAATTTTATCGTCACAAATCCCTAGTCAAACAACAAGTCTCATTCTCTTTTACTTCATCGACCCCTCGGCGTTTTTCTCCCTACAACGGCCGCAAGACTTCCAATGGCTACTAATCGATGGTTGAGGCCTGAGGTGTGTTAAAGCCGTCTTCTTCTTTCTTCTGATTGTCGTTTGACTTGGTTAATTTTACACAAAAAGAAAACGGATCTTGATTTTTTTTTAATTGTTGTGTTATTGGATGTGGTATAGGTGTATCCCCTGTTCGCCGCCCTCAGTGTCGCTGTAGGGATCTGCGGGTTTCAGCTAGTCCGCAACATCTGCATCAACCCAGAAGTCAGGTGCTTCTCTTGTCTACGCCTCTCCTTCTCCATCGTGTCTATAGTATAGAGCTACCGCTTAGCTTTGTTGGTATTGATAATCTTTTGGTGGTTATATAGTTGGTAGAGACGGCTTTATAGAATACAAGGAGATATTTTTGTGGGTGTCGATGCTTTAATAAGATTTTTGTGCATCAGTTTTCTTTTCTTAATATTTTTGGTAGGTTCGAGTTCGGTGATGTAGTTTCAATCTCAAACTTGCAAGGAAAAAGAAAATTTTGATTTGCCTGAGAATATGGTATATTGTTACTGTCAACCGCAACTTGTACTCTAAACAAGAGTCCTTCATTTGGTTTTCGCCTCTTCCATTTAAAGACTTCAAAGTAGTTTGTGAAGTAAAGTAAAACAAATGTGCAGGGAAGGTTGAACTTCAAAATCTTGTTTAGTTTTCCTTGTTCTTTTGGGGGGGTATTGTGAAGGGTTGAAATCTATTAGAGGAAAGCTAGCAAGGTACAATTCGGGTGTTTTTTATTTACTGTTTTTTCTTATGAAATGAATTTATATGGGTATATGGAGTGGCAGGAATCTCAATTCTAATTCTATGTGTTGGTCAGGGTGAACAAGCAGCACAGGGCTGCTGGCGTCTTGGAAAACTTTGCTGAGGGAGAAAAGTACGCCGAGCATGCTTTGAGGAAATTTGTTCGCAACAGGGCCCCTGAAATCATGCCATCAATCAACAACTTTTTCTCAAACCCAAAATGAGGTGGTTGCTGCCTTTATGTGACTAAAAGGTAGTTGAATCAAGATCTCAATATGTCTTGGACTTGATGGATGTGTATTGAGTTGCAAATAATAGTGGATGGATTTTATGAGAAAGATAATATGCCTAATGGAGTGAACTTTGGTGTCTTTGGAATGGAAACAAAAATTTATGGATTGATATTTTCTGTTCTGTTAAAGACTCATTGCAGCCAACAATCTCTTATCTGTTAAGTCTCTGTATTAGCAATCACTGCCCTAGTTGATAATTCAAACAAGAAAAATCGAAATGAGATCCTTTTTTTGAATGCATTTGATCCTTGATTTTGATGATGTGGTTAGAACTTGTGACAAGGTGAGGTTATATAAACTCAGCAACCAAAGCAATTAGTACTGAAGCCTGATTACCTGGTGGAACAAAACAAGTCTATCAATCATGTTCTATCCATTCTGTAATTGCAAGCAATCGAAATTCCCGGCAGTATGAAAATCCAAATATTGGTCTAGAATTTCTAAGCTCCTGCTAAAACCATGTACAAGAAATTACAGAACCAATTTAGAAAGAAATTTCTGATATCACACCAGCTACCTCGGTTATGATTGATGGGTTGAATAACACGTGCATAAGCTGCACACCTACTTCCCTGCACCATTGAAGTCCTTGATATGTTGTTGCGATATTTTTGGAGAGTTCACTAGCGCAGGAGCTTGAGGCAAGGACCAAGGTTGTAAAGTCCTTTGGTATCTCAGAAGTTGCAGGTGCTCGGGAAGGAAAATGCCCAACATCCACGGAAGGAAAACCTGATTCAGCCCTTCTCATTCCTCCAGGCAAACTCTTTGCTGTCTCTCCCTCACGAATAAAGGGGATATATAAAATCAACTTTATTCACAAAAAAATGAAAAAAGAAAGGGACATAAGATTGTTAAAAAGATGGTTAAATTTTTCATCCGAGACAATAACTAAAAGCAGACAATAGAACCAATATTGTCATTGTAGTTAAGTTAGCCCTTAACATTGTAGGATCATTTTAATCGAGTAGAATCGAGTATGATTTGAACTTTAGTTGGCTTTAATGGACCGATTGTGGGGCATTGATCGACTTGAGTTGGGCGAGTTAAAATTACATCTTAAGTTCTTAGTTGGACTAAAGACTAATTGGTGCTTAAATAATGAATTATGGATGAATCGGTTAGACCTTAAATGTGAATTAGATGGATTATGTATAGATTGGTTCAAATTTTGGCTAACCTTCGCTTTTAAATGAACATTATGGTGATGTGATAGAAGTTAGTAGGATTAATAATAAAAATAGGATGACATGGCAAGGAACCCAAGTAATATAGCTTATCTTCATTTATCACATGTTTCTTTTACTTAGATTTGAATAGATTGTAAGTAATGAAAACTACCCACTAAAATAAGTGGTTGAGATGTCAACTATCTACTAAGTTAGTTACTTTAGTGCAAGATTGTATGTTTGCTTAACAAGTCTCCGTATATCTATAGATATCAATGTTTTTTAAATCGAACTGGACCATTCGATTTATCCGAAATAAATAAGAACCAACCTATTTTTCTATTTGGTTTATGTTTATAATTGTTATAGATAAAAATAGATTGGTTAAATAATAAATTATCCAATTTGTTGAACTGTAACTCATGATTAAACTGTAAGTCATCTGCTTTCATTTAGTGTCTTCCAGTCTTGTTCAATTTTCAATCTCCTTCTTTAGCCTTTTCAGGGACTCTTTATAGTTTTTTTAAATTAAAATATATATATTACCAAAACTGAAAATAATAACATACGATCCTATTATAAGGATAATAACAAAATTACTACAATCGCTACTATACTACTATTAACATTCAGCCTATAACCATATTAAACTAACTGAATTAACAAGTCACTCTAAGTTCCTGTCTAATAGTGTCTTGCTTCCCTTTAGCTATGATTAACTCTCTAATTAAGTTAACTATTGTAGCAACAAGGACATACTTGTGTTGCTCCCAAGTCACTCTTTAGACTTGCTCCAATCTTGGACCAGGATTCAATCTCCGTCATCAATTAAACTTCATCCTCTTCAGGTGTTCTATAATTTTTGTTAAATCGTTCTACTAGTCTCCTATTTGAGTTGTTTTTTAATGTTTTTTATTCTACTTCAACCTCTTTTATGTTTCTTATATTATGTGGTGTATTGAAATCCATTTACATTGTGGATTGGGTCAGAGTTACATTGCAGATGCAAACTTAGATAAAAACAATTCTCTATATATGCATTTTGGGGTACTTTTACTTGAAAATTTTGAGAATCTTAGAGTATAAGTGATTAAGAAGATTCAAGCTTGGTTAATTGTATATAGATGTCAACTCAAGCTAAATATATCTTTGCCATGGATATGTTTTTGAAATCTCTATTTAATTAATTCTTTATTTGGCTTAGATGTTGGAATGAAATGCCTTGTTATTTATGAAGTAACAATCCCACTTATAACAACTTTGTATTTTCTCTATGTTATTTTCATGACTTATAGTTCCTATTTGCTGGGAGAATATGTCACATGATACATCACATCGAGGTCGAGAGGTTGGCCTTTATACAGTTTATTATATTTAAAGAAGAATGAACAAAAATTCAAAACATATGGTATTAATTAACTAATAAAATAATATTCAATTTCATAATTTGTTTAAAAAGAAAGTGATATATGATATTAATTTTTGGTTCAATTAATCAAGTTTCATATTATGTAGGTTTTTTAATTTCAAATTCTTAGTTCATATTTATATCTTTAATTCAACTAAGTAAATAAGAAAATATTAATCAAAGTTTTGTTTATTTTCAAGAGATATTTTAGAGAACATCAAGGCAACAAGCAAGGGTAAACTATAGTGTAAAGAAGTAAAGGGATATGTTAAGGATTAAAACAATTTTCCAAAAGGTTACATTGCAATCTCCCTTTATATTAGCCACGTTTTAGGTAAAATAAAGAAGTAAAGGGATACTTAAGCTTTGGAATCTATCTCAAAGAAGTGTGATTTTAATCCTTTGTTGGTACAAAAGAAGAAATTAAGTTAATATCCATAGTCCACTAAGTAATGTCAACTTACTAACTTGGAAAGTAAAACAAGATGGTAAGCAAAATCGAAACAAGACAAAAGCAAAAAGATGTAATCAAAACATGACTAGGAAATACAAATAATGTAATTGGTCATTAATAGTTATAACCAAAGGGCCTACACTAAAGTAATATATGAAATTTCTAATTAAACTTTAAAAAAAGTGATGATAACATATAAACCAACATATATTGTTTGTCATTTTTGGCATAATTATTTCTTAAAATCCTTTTTACCTACTTTTGATGATGTAATATTATTATCTAGTTATTATTAATAGGATAAGTATTTTGAACATCTTTTTAAAATGTTCAAATCTTATAATTCTGTATAAAAATAACAAAATTATATATATAACGATAAACTTAACATCTTTTACTTATGGTAAGTCTCATCTAGCATGGAATTATTTTTCTTCTTCTCAAATGTCTAATAGAAACATCCAATATAATTGTATGCTTTGCTGTAGAATATTAATAAGGGGAGGAATGTCTACAATAAAAAAATATCTTGATAGTATTAGGGGGAACATTGCTTCTTGCAAAAAAAAAAAAAACATACCATTTGATGTATCAGAGACAATTGGAAATTATTTACAGTAACAAGTAAAAAAGAGAAAAGGAATAACAAGGTTCATAATATATCTTTTAAAGATGATAAAGTATCACAAGTATTAGATAAAGGAAAAAAAGTCATTATTGACATAGATTATTATTTTCCTCCAAGAACTACTTTTGGTTCTCGGCCTAGTTTAAATAGTGTTTGGGTTGATAAGGATACTGTTCTGCGATGTAAATTAGCATAGACTAGATAGTTTTGTCATTCATCTATTCCTTTAAATGCTTTAAATTTACCATATTTTTAAGAAGTAATAGAAGATACAATAATGATAATCCAAGATTTAAGGTACTTTCTTATCATGAGATTCGTATGTCTTTACTTAAAATTTTAAAAAAGGAGTGTTAATTGATTATAGATACATATAAGTCTAGTTGGGAAATAACATGATGCAATACTATAACAAATGTGTAGAATTTTCAAAGACAAATAACTTTAATTAATTTCTTGGCTTATTGTAATGTCAGAACAACTTTTTTCAAGTCTTTTGATGCTTCTGATATAGTGAAAACACTTATGCTTTATTTGGATTATTTCCTCAAATTGTTAAGTGGGTTATACTAAAAAATGTTATGCACTTTGTTATAAAAAACGCAACTAATTATACATCAGTTGGGTACTTATTACAATCAAAGTATGAGCATATTTTGGTCTAAATGTGCAGCTCATTATATAAATCTCATTTTAAAAGACATAGACCATATTTCTAGTTTTACTTCACGTGCATCCAAGATTATGATTTTTGTATATAATCATATTCCATTTTTTTTAAAAAAAGTAAGAATATTGGGTGGAGATTATGCATCTTGTTGTTACTAGGTTTGCAACTACATTTATAAATTTGAAAAGTATTTATGAGTATAAAAAAGTACTTCAAAATTTAGTAACAAGTAAACATTTGTCAAGTCATAATTTATAAAAGAGTATAAAAGGAAAAGATGTTTATGATATTATTCTGGAAAATAAATTTTAGGATATTTGCTTGATTATTGTGAAGATTATAGCTCCACTTATATGTTTATTGAGCATTGTAGACTTAAATGAGTTTGCTTTACTATTATAAAGACTGTGGCTCCACTTATAAGGTTGTTGAGCATTGTAGACTTAGGTGAGAAACCATCTTTAGAATATGTGTGTGTGGGTGTGTGTGGGTGTGTGTGTGTGTGTGATGGGATGTATAGAGTTTGCAAAAATAACTATGAATCTTTTTAAAGGGAAGGAAAAATTGTACACGCCTATATAGATATTCTTGACCGACATTAGGATTAGGGATCACATTTAAGCCTGGACTAGACCAGTCGAGGTCAACATGCCATAATGGTGAAAAATTATTGAGCTTTGGATGGGGCTCAAGCTTGAACTCGAGCTTAAGCAAAATGATGTCATTTTAGATTAAACTTTTTTTTGTTTTTGAATAAGTAAAGCGATGTCATTTTAATCTAGGTTAACTTGCATCGTTTTCCCTACCTTTTCTTTATCTCTGGCATCGATTTATTCCCCTAACTTCAAATTTTAGTCTCTCTCTCTCTTTCTCTCTCTCTCTCTCTCTCTCTCTCAAATTGATCTGCCGTCAGCCGTTAACCGTCAGCCCATTTTGCCTTCCTCTTCTAGTGTTTGCACTCCATCCTGCTGCCCCTTTGTCGCATTGCCCCCTACTTCCCTGCCACTTTACCGTCGTCTTTTTTTGCTTCATCGCCACTCACCTACCAAGGTAAAGTTCCTTCTTCCTATTTTGGTTTTGGATCTTTTAATTGAAGATTAAATTTGTGAAATACTAGAATTTCTAGGGTTATTGCCATATGGGGGTGTTTTCACAGACTTAACCGATCACATACAAACAACTATGAAGTTTCAAGAATTTACACAGTTTGTGTATGTGAATGTACAATGGGCATGCTACTGTGTAAGTATGATTAAGTGACATACATAGTCACTTATATGAAGTATATACAAAAACTTAACAGTGACTTATACGGTCAAATACACATTTGAAAACACATATGTGCCCGTGTGTTATATGATATGATCTTAGAGACTTACACAGGCATATGCACTTTAAATATATGATTATGACTTATGATCAGTTATTCTCTCTCTCGTTTATGATTATAAATAACATATATATTTATATGTTAATTTTTCAGTGAATAAGCATACTCCCTTAGTGGAGAGTTATAATCTGGTAGCAAATATAGAAGTAAAAAATTCTGATTTGATATCGAATGAAGGTAGAAGACGAGGTCAATTGAAATGTGCAGTTTGGAATCACTTTAATAAGACTAGATCAACGGATAGAATAGAAAATTTCAAATGTAAGTATTATCACAAGATGTTAGATGGGAGTTTAAAAGGTAGAACCTCTCATTTAAAAGACAAGCGGATTCTTGTAATAGAAAGAAGATTGTATCAGGAGGTCAAATATTGTTGACCTCTAACCCTATGAGAAGAAAAAATCAAATGATTGCAACATATTATGGTAGCATTAATTAAAGATTTTTTTACTAATTTTTATGATAATTGGTAATGAACATCCACTATCTACAATTGATATCAAAAGATTTAGTATGTTTTGTAACTCAGTACAGCTAACCTTCAAGGTTCTAACATATAATACATTAAAGAAGGACAATATAAGGATATAGAAGGATAAGAAGAAAGAAATTTTAAGAACATTATCAAGTATTAAAGGATGGATTGCCGTTACAACATACAAGTGGACAACTGATAACCAAAATAAGGGTTACATGAAAGTACCAACACATTATGTTGACAATAATTGGACTCTACGTAATAAATTTTTGGGGTAATTTATATTCTTTAGTATTGTTATCATTTACTTTTTGATTATGTTATGATTGATGTTAGCCATATTTATACATGGTAGGTTCATTTATGTGCTGGCACCACATATAAGCAAAACATTGGCAACCATGTTGGAATATTGTTTGATTAATTATAATATTGTCACCAAATTTTCCACTATAAATGTTTGCAATTATAACATGAATGATGCTACAATTGAAAAGTTCAAGAATAAGATATGGCTTAGGAGCCTGTTGGTTGGTGGAAGGATATTCCATATTTATTAATTTGTGCATATTTTGAATTTAATTGTGAAGAATGAGTTGAAGATGATAAAGGAAGTAAGAGATTCAATTATAAATAGTTTAGTATATTGGAGTGTAACACTTAAATGAGTTGAAAATTTTGAAGAAATGCATGACTAATATGCATTTCAAACACAAAGAAATTGATTTTGGATAATCTAACCATATAGAACTCAACCTTCAAGTTATTAGAGTTGACAATCTAATATGTTAAGGTGTTTATCAAACTAAGACAAAGAAATGCTCAATACACTTGTATACTTGCAGAAGACCAATGGGATTTGGCTAGAGAACTTTGCACAAATTTGGAATTATTTTATAGTATGATTTAATTATTATCGGGAACAAAATATACAACTTTGCACTGTTGTTTTAGCCCTATGTATGAGATAAAGAAAGCTTTATTTAATTGGATGTTTAATTCAAAGAGGTTATTTGGGGTTATGTTGGCAGACGATGGAGAAGTTGAATTGTTATTAGTTTATGGTTGGATATACTATTACAATCATATATATGTTGGACCCAAGATATAAGATAGAGGGAATTAATTTTATATATTATATGTTGTATAGTGAATGGGCTCAAGAGCATGTAAATGTCATTAAACAATTTTTGTATAAATTGTTTAATGATTATCAACTTAGAATGGACAAAATTCAAGATTGAGATCGCAGTAGTTTAGGTTGTTCAGCTCCGACTTCAATTTCAATTTCGAGCTCATCTTCTAAGAGCAATTTATTACTTTCACTTACAAAATTCATGAAAGGAAAAAGGGCTAGGACTTCAAGCATTATGATGGAGTTAGATAATATTTCATAGAAGATTGTATGGCCGAAGTTTTTTTGAAAAATTTAATTATATTAATGAAATTGGAAATTTGTACATGCTTTACAAAACAAGCAAACTAACCATACGGACCTCCATAACCCAAAAAAATTTAACATCTCAATAACACAACCACGTGGCTACATCTTGATTTCTCCAAAACTTTTAGAAAGAAGAACCATCTAGATGTCTTGGTTTCTCTAAAGTTTGCTTTACTTTCTCCTCACGTATCTTTCATGTACATCCTTCATTTTTTAGGCATAAGACGATGCTTCCAAGTCTTCCTATGGAATGACCACCACAAATTAGCTTTGGGACATCATCTTCCTTTAGGGAACTGCTTAATCCTTTATCCTTTTTCGATTTGGTATTACAAGTTTAGGGTTGTGGATCTGATAATTTTTAAAACAGATTTCATGCTCTAACAACATTCTCACTACAATTAGGAAGTTCTTTTGAGAGAAAAATCCATTCTCTTATCCTCATGATTAGAGAATTCATCACTTCTTAATTTAAACAAGCTCTGCCTTTGAAAATTCTCAAATTCCTCTCCTTTTATATCTCATCAACACTAGAAGCAAGTGAGATGATATATAATGCTCTATCTTCTTTTAGGTCAGCCTTTAGATCTTTTAATTTCTCCCGTATGACAATAAACAAATTCCCTTCCCATCTCCAGTGACACTTCTTTTTAATTTTTTTTCCGTATGCTATCCACGAAAGGGCATTAAAAAAAAAGGTGGCCATTTTGTTCAATGTAACCAACCATAATAAATAAGAGGCCCTGGGTTTTAAGATCTTATGCCAGACTGTAGGGTACCAATCATCTAAATTGGATTGTCCCTGTATTATCTACTCCCTATATACCTTGTTAGAAAAGGAGTTTGGGTTTGTTTAACTAAGAGTAATTATCCTGAGTCCTGCAATTAGGAGAATAATTGGGGATGAGGTGCATCACCTGGTTTGGAAATTCTTTCTACCTGTTGCCAATAATGATTGCACAAACTTTAGCATTGAGTGGGAGATTGCTCCAATATTGTACCATTATAGGAATTTGAATTAATGGACCATGACCCATCCAATTATCATACCAAAAGTATGCTTCTTTTTCTATTACCTACTTTACAATTCACTCTTGGCTCCATAATTTCCTTGAGCCATATCAGATTGTTGATAAACAAAGATTGAGATCTTTAGGAAAAATGGTCCACAGTTATTTTCCTTTACGTATATAAGAGTAAAGCCATTTGGTTTATAATGTATCCTCATTACATAGAATATGCCAGATCTTTTTTAGCATCAATACCTTGTTGGTAATGGCAATAGGGATTATCCCTAGGCCTCCATCCTTCTTGGATTTGCAAAACTCATCCCATCTAACATTCATTAACCTTCCCTCTAAGTTATGCTTTCCCCATAACCTCCAAATTAATTTTCCAATTGCCTTCCCTACTTCTTTAGCCAAAAAGATAATAACAGACTAAAAAACTTGCAAAGAGTTCAACACATATTTAATTAATTGAAATCTTCGCCCAAAAGATAAGAAGCTATTTATCCACAGCTTTAATCTCTGTTGTATTCTTTGCACCAAAGGATAACATTCGTGGAAATGAATCCTTCTTATAGTCATAGGTAGTCCTAGATTGTTGGACCCCGAACGTTTCTTAGAAGTTAGAGCTATTAATGAGAAATTTTGGTGATTAGTCATGAGTAAAGAACAAATGATGAAAATTCTTGAACCAAGAAATGATATGCAAGGGTAAAGTAGCGAATGAGAAATGTGGATAGATTCAAGTTTTGCTTTGGTGTTTCTAGTGGATAAAAGATTTTGAAGTGAGAAGAATTAAGTTGAAAGTTAGAAGTAGAATGAAAGCCAAAAAATGAAGATGCATTTGTGTAGTAAGTTGATAAGGAATATTTCTATATGTGTATGTTCTGTTATTGTTATTCATGATTAATCATGGATTATAAATTTCTTTATAGATGATATTGATTTGAAATAAAGATGAGAATGAGGAATAAATGAAGTAGAAAAGGTGATCTTGGTATGAGTTGTGTTAAAGAAAGATTGTGAAACAAAATGGGTGGTTGATCTGGAAAATTGTTCAAGGAGTATGCTTCAGTCCTTTAGCCACAACTTCTTCTCTAGTTATCCAAACGAGATGATTCTTAATTTAGATTAAACTAGGACCATAAGGCTACATTTCTTATGAAGATATTGAATTTAGATTCTATCTTTAAAAATCTCAAAATTTGTCATGAAGTAGAGAACTGGGTGCAATATATTGGATGAATGTAAAAATTCATATTCTGTATTAGAGGGAAAATCTCCATTAATCTAGGTTGATTTGGGCAAAGGTTCCTTCTATAAATTTGTAGTTTTTTCTTTTATCTTTCCAACAATATATAGTACGAAAATTTTTGACTTTTATGCTGAAAGTTATGGCCCTATAAAGGAAGATGTATCTTTTGCCTTTTCGCTTCTTCTATGTTTTACTTCTTCTGTGTTTTGCTTCTTTTGTCTTTTGCTTCTTCTACCTTTTCACTTCTTTTTTGATGATTTCATCTTCTTCTGTGTTTCTTATATGATGACATCATCTTCTTCTGTGTTTTGCTTCTTCTGTGATGACGTAATCTTCTTCTATGTTTCTTCTGTAAGAACGTCATCTTCTTCTGTGTTTTACTTCTTCCGTGTTTTGGTTCTTCTTTGTTTTGCTTCTTCTACCTTTTGCTTCTTCTGTGATGACATCATCTTCTTCTATGTTTTACTTCTTCTGTGTTTTGCTTCTTCTACCTTTTGCTTCTTTTGTGATGATGTTATCTTCTTCTGTGTTTCTTCTATGATGACGTCATCTTCTTCTGTGTTTTCACTTGGCCTATTTTCTGTTCCATTTTTGACCCTTCAAAAGATAGAATCTATCTTTGAGGTCTTCATAAAAGTTGTAGTTATTGAAGTCCTATTTTGAACCATATAAAGAAAACCTTAATCTGATATCTGTAGGGAAAGTTATAGCAATTTTCCCACTTCTTCTATCTTTTCCACTTCTTCTGTCTTTTTCATTAGTCTGCTTTGTA
Source organism: Erythroxylum carthagenense (assembly GCA_026413575.1). NCBI lineage: Eukaryota > Viridiplantae > Streptophyta > Magnoliopsida > Malpighiales > Erythroxylaceae > Erythroxylum > Erythroxylum carthagenense. Next base: position 68,681,618 of record JANZLD010000006.1, read on the forward strand.
CCTATCTTCTGTTCCATTTTAGACCCTTCAGAAGATAGAATCTGTCTTCTAGGTCTTCAAAACAGTTGTAGATCTTGAAGTCCTCTTTATAACCATATAAAGAACACCTTAATTCAATATCTTTATGGAAAGTTATGGCAATTTTCCCACTTCTTCTGTTTTTTTTCCACTTCTTATGTCTTTTTCATTAGTCTGCTTTGTACCTATCTTTTGTTCCATTTTAGACCCTTCAAACTATAGAATCTATCTTTGAGGTCTTCATGAAAGTTATAGATCTTTAAGTCCTCTTTCTAACCATATAAACAACACCTTAATCCAATATCTGTAGGGAAAGTTATAGCAATTTTCCACTTCTTCTATCTTTTTCCACTTCTTCTGTCTTTTCCATTAGTCTGCTTTGTACCTATCTTCTGGTCCATTTTTACCCTTCAAAAGATAGAATTTGTCTTTGAGGTCTTCATCAAAGTTGTAGATCTTGAATTCCTCTTTTGAACCATCTAAAGAACACCCAAATCCGATATCTATAGGGAAAGTTATAGCAATTTTCCCACTTCTTCTGTCTTTTGCTTCTTTTGTGATGACGTCATCTTCTTCTATGTTTCTTCTGTGATGATGTCATCTTCTTTTCTGTTTTGCTTCTTTTGTATTTTACTATCTTCTATCTTTTTGCTTCTTCTATGTTTCGCTATCTTCTGTGTTTTACTTCTTCTGTCTTTTTGCTTCTTTTGCCTTTTTCTATCTTCTGGTTTATTTTTGACCCTTTAGACAATAGAATCTATCTTCAAGTATTTATGAAAGTTGTAGATCTTGAAGTCTTCTTTTGAACCGTATAAAGAACATCTTAATCTGATATTGTTAGGGAAGGTTATAGCAATTTCCCACTTCTTCTGTCTTTTTCCATTCTTCTGCTTTTTCATTTGACTTCATCTGTACCTATCTTCTATTCCATTTTGACCCTTCATAAGATAGAATCTATCTTCTAGGTCTTCATAAAATTTGTAGATCTTTAAGTCTTCTTTAAAACCATATGAAGAACATCTTAATCGGATATCTACAAGGAAAGTTACAACAATTTTCCCACTTCTTCTGTCTTTTTCCATTCTTCTACTTTTTCCTTTGGTTTCGTCTAATCCTATTATCTGGTCCATTTAGCCCTTTAGATGATAAAATCTAACCTCAAGGTCTTCTTCAAAGTTTTAGATCTCAAATTTATCTTTTCAATCGTCCTAATATGATCTTAATCCAACATCTCTATTGAAATTTATACCATTTGTCCCGAGACAAGTTTGATATGATTGAGGACCAAATCTTATTTGATTCTTTCGGCCATAATTTTGCTATCCGACCTCCAAATGAAGTGATTCTTGAACCCTTAGATTCCTAAAATATTTCTTTTTAAATTTCCATGAAAGGTTATAGATTTTGGTATTGGTGTGAAAAAGATTTAATAAATCAAGTAAGGGTATTGATTGGAAGAGTAAGAATTGGATATTTTACTAAACATGCTTCAGTATTTTAATGATTTCTGGATCAGTAGAGCTCCGAATAAGATAATTCTTGTTTCAAGATAAACTAGAGACATGGAGATACAAATGGTATGAAGAAGTTGAAATCTAATTCAGTTTCTAAGAGGTTTAAATTTTGGATAGAAGTTGTGCATAGTATGTTGATTTGGACAAGAGCAGTCCAAAAATGTTTGAAGTATAGCTTTCGAATCACTGAACCAAATGGATTGATTTTGGTGTCATTGGAAACTTAAGACAAGGGAGAACACTTTTCTAGAAGAAAGAGTT
>JANZLD010000006.1:68693084-68705466 GCA_026413575.1 Erythroxylum carthagenense
GCGAAATTTTCTGGTAGTGAACCTTTATCGTGGGGTACGTGTCGGAATGACCTTCGGGCGTCCCGATGTGCACCCTACGATGAGGGGGCGCTACAGTAAATGCACCCATAAAGGAACAATTTGGTGTTTAATGGAATTTGCTTAAATACTTGTCCCCACGACTGAAGAAATAAAAGGGGCCTGTTCTACCACTTTCATACATGCCTCTTTAGATAAAAAGCTAAATAACAACATATTTTCTTATACTATAAGCACTTCCAGTAAGCCTCTATTCTTCCATATATTTTGTGCCCATTTTTGAATAATTGGAAAAGCATATTGCCTATTCCAAAAGAAGCCAATCAATGAAGCTTCCTAATTTTTTACACCAGCTTAAAGAACATCCAATTCAGGAGAAACCAATAATCTACCATCTTCTTCTTTCAGAGGGTAATAGTGCAATGTACAATCTTGCCCCTCCCCTGTTACTTGTTTTCAACTTTTCTTAACACGTTAAAGAACTGCAGGAGCAATCATAGGAAGAACTGGAGAAGGAAGAGAGGAAGCTTCTACATCTTTTAAGGACAAAGGAGGAATTCAGTAATGGAAAAAGGAGTTGCTAACATTACTGAAGAGAAATATTCTAAATAAGGCAAAGTTCATAGTGTCAGGGTCAACCTTTTCAAAAGGTAGTTTTTTATAAATGTGAAAGTGAAGAGGATGAAGACCAAAATAACCTTTAAAGAGAGAGAAAAATGAAGTGTAAAGTAAAGCTAAAACTGAGTAGAAATGGGGTTGAAGATTGAGGAAAGAAAGATAAGGTGAGGTAGTTAAGTGAAATGGATGTAAGGCTTAAATATTGAAAGTTAGTCAGGTGTGAAGTATCTCATTGCTCCTAAGTTCTTCTTCTAAGACTAATGGGTGAGAAGGTAGAGGTGTCTAGTTATATGGCCAAAGTTGAAGGTGTGCAGTTTGATATAATGTTATAGTGGAAGAGTTGTGGAAATAATAATCGTGCAAGTAACTGCATGAGACCTATTAGTAATTCCATCATCTATTGATACTTCATAGTCTGCTTTTAACACTAGTAGTTGGACTATTAATCTTCATCGTGCTCGACTTCATCCTCATATTGTGTAAACCCTTATGTGTGCTTGAAGTTGGATAAATGATGAAGATATTGAGGGCAAACTCTCTTTTTATATATATACATCAATTTCGTCAATTTTTTATGTTATGTTATCTTATATTGTTTTTTAATTTATATATTAATACAACCACAAATACTGATGCGGAGGTGATTAGTCATACACATACTCATACTCATCAATCAAGCGGAAATTATTTTGATAAACATTCAATTATAAAGGTACATTTAATTATTTATTATTTATTATCATGTGCTTTATATTCCTTTAACTTAATACTAGAATACTAAATATAATATTTCTACATATAGAAGAAATAATGTAAACTATTGATGATCTTGACTACAATGATTTGTTGCTATCTCTAGTCTCCCCTCTCCACTCTTACAGTACTAGTCCAAGACATTATTTCAGGATTTACCTTGAATTTTTGTAAATTGTATCATTTTAAAAATTAGATAATAATTTTTATAAATTATATTATCAATTAATGAACTGTGTTCTTATCATCAATTAAATGAATTTCTCACATTATACATAATCTTTTTTTTCATTTCATATAATCCCATCCTTCTTCATTAATAAATTTGGTTTCATCTTATTCATTTTATCAATATGTGTTCTTTTTATATATTCATTCATTATGAAATCTCAATATTTATTAATCAACTGAAAATTGAAAATTTATAACTTCAATTAATTGAATTTCTCACTTTATATATATATTATTCATTTTCTCTAATCTTATCTTTTGTCATTAATGAATTTGCTTTCATATTGTTCATTTTATCAATATTTGTATGTCATATATTCATTGTGAAATATTAATTTTTACTAATTAATTAAAATTTGTAACTTCAATTAATTGAATTTCCCACTTTATATATAATCTTTTTTCATTTCCTATATTCTATCCTTCATCAATGAATTTGGTTTCATCTTATTCATTTTATCAATATATGTATGTTTTATATATTCATTCATTAAATTTTATTAATCAATTGAAATTTGTAATTTCAATTAATTAAATTTCTCACTTTATATATAATCTTTTCTTTTCATTTCATACAATCCTATCCTACTTTAATAAATTTGGTTTATTCATTTTATCAATATATGTATATATATTCACTAATTAATTTAGTTTCATCTTATTCATTTTATCAACATATATACGTGCTATATATTCGTTCATTATAAAATCTCAATTTCATTAATTAATTGACATTCTTAACTTCAATTAATTGACCTTCTCACTTTGTATATAATTTTTTCATTTGTTATAATCATATCCTCCTTCATTAATGAATTTAGTTTCATCTTATTCATTTTATCAATAAATGTACGTTCTATATATTCGTTCACTATAAAATCTCATTTTGTATTAATCAATTGAAATTCGTAACTTCAATTAATTGAATTTATTACTTTGTATATAATATTTTTTTATTTCCTGTAATCTTATCCTCCTACAATAACAAATTTAGTTTCATCTTATTTATTTTATCAATATATTAGGTTCTATATATTCGTTTATTATAAAATCTCAATTTTATTAATCAATTGAAATTCATAACTTCAATTAATTGAATTTCTCAAGTTATATATAATCTTTCCTTTTCATTTCCTATAACCTTGTCCTCCTTAACTAACTAATTTTGTTTCATCTTATTCATTTGATCAATATATGTACACTGCATATATTTATTCATTATAAAATCTCAGTTTTTATTAATCAATTAAAGTTTGTAAATTAAATTAATTGAATCTCTCTTTGTAAGTAATTTTTTTCATTTCCTATAATCCTATCCTCCTTTATTAATGAATTTGGTTTCATTTTACGCTTTATATATTCATTCATTATGATATCTCAATTTTCATTGATCAATTCAAATTTATAACTTCAATTAATTGAATTTATCATTTTATATGTAAAATTTTTCCCATTTCCTTTGGTTTTTAACTTATTCATTTTATCAATATATATATGTTTTATATATTCATTCATTATAAAATCTCAGTTTTTATTAATCAATTTAAATTTCTCACATTATAATTTTAATTTAAAATATATTTTAAATTAAAAAAAATAAAAACTTTTACTAGCCCGATCGGGCTTAAGCCTTGCATTTAACCTACAAGGCCCGATTTAGTCCTGCTCCAAGTTGGGCCTTGGGTCGAACATGGTCCACTGCCATCCTAGTTAGGTAAACATCTTACTCAGAGATCCACTTAATAGGTTAGTTCCTTAATCCTTATTGCTTATATAATGGAGATATATATACAGATGTTGATATTATGGGTGGTCTCTTTAATGTGATTAAATGCAAATGTATTTTCTTTAATCAAGAGCAATCAATGGCAACAAATGAAATTAAATTGTATTGTGAAGGTTTAGGAAGTTTTGCTAGACCTTTTGCAAAGAGAGAACTTATGAAGGAAAAAATATAGTTTGGTAAGTTTTCATACTTTAGTTTATCCTTTACTTATTAATAATGTTTTTTTTTACATTTATACTATTGATTTAAAATACAGATAAGTGGTTGAGATTATTTAGTGAAAATGCCCTAATGTTATGAAAACTTACTATTAGATTATTCAATCAAACAACTTTTGCTTTAGGTTCTGAATGTAATTAGAACATGCTAATAGAAAATTTAAACCATCCAAAAAGTATTATCACGCAATCTACAAAGAGATTCTAGCAGTGAGAAGAGGTATAGGAAATTTTAATTTCCTGCTCAACCCATATCTCTTTACAGTATAAATGGACAATACATCTTTTCCAAAAATACTAGATCCAAACAAAAACTTCTATCGGATAACCATTTGCTCCACTAAAAAGATTGGTTCTCTCACTATAAATTCACAATTCACCAAATCAATGGCTATTAGAACATCCTAGCTAATTTCCTCTCTTAACCTCAAAAGCATATCACTCTTATCAGTCACTCCAGAACCATTCCTTTCATCCTTTCAATGATTGACCTGCCTTAGTACTAGGAAACAAAGTAATTCTTTCCTCTTATTGTAAGCACACCCACTACCTTTGAAGAAATAGCTTCCTTTGATTGAATAAGCCTTTTCTACTACCTTCATCTCTTTCTCAACCAAGTAATACATTGTTTTCATCCCTGTTTAACATTGAAGCACCACATCTCACTGTGTTTTTCACTAGTGGCCCACTTTTAGAGAACGCATTATGATACTTATGGGCAATTTCTACCCTCTATGTATGTGTTATTTCTCTTCCTCCCTTATAAGTCTTTCAACCTTTATGTGATAGAGAAAATGAAGGTTCCCTCTTATGGACTTTCTTTGATTGGTACCAATTATTGATGAGATGAAGTACGCAACTTTCACAAGTTATTAAGGATCTCAAGTCATGGGAGATTCTATTAGAAAAGCAAACCACCTAATGCTTCTTTGTTCTTCATCGACCTTATAGCATGGCACATGATAGACCCATCTATTATGAGAATCAAACATATTTTTGGCATACCTTCATCCAATAGTCAAGATACAAAGAAAATGTCCTTAAAAGCCTTTTGCATTTTCTTAACGATTTAAACCATTTTCCTAAAGAACCTCAAATGCCAGACTTTGACATCCTAAACAATCCTATAGATTTAGGCCTAGACATTGATGGACCATCTCAGACTCAAGCTTACTATTTCTAAGATGCCTAAGAATTAGATGATAATATTCCCATCATAGATGAAGAGGAGCTAAATAAAATTTTGAAAGTTTTACACATAGAGTAAGTCAACCTTAGTAAAAGATGGAGAATAACAGTAATGATACTAATAGCACAAGTAGAGAAACTTCTTCGTTAAATCTGCAATCATGGCAATAGCTTATCCGACAAGGCTGATGATTATGATTCCTCCTATTATTAAAGGTCCCTCTATTTAAAACTGTTTGTCTTTGTGTGTCTTTTGTAATGTGATATCATTCTTATTCGTTTACTTCTTATCTAGAATAGTTGATGTCATAAAATATAATATACTTATGTCAAATTTAGTATGTGTTATTTCAAATAACTTATTTATCACATTAAAGATTTTTGATAAATTCATTTCCATTAATATTACAAGGTTCATAAATTTTAACAAATTCAAAATGAAAACTAAATATTTAAAAATATGCTTGTTGTTTGCTTTAAGCATCATTTGAAGATTTTAACAAGTAATTCAAACCATGGATTCAAAAAATTTGAGAACCTTCAAAGGAATCTTTTACAGCCACGCTTAAGAAATAACCTATAATTGTTTGTATTAGAAAGATTGCAGGTTTCCTAATAATGACTAAGTAGAAATAATTAATAAATGAAGGGGTGGGGGCAAAGCGGTAAATAGACAGTGACAAAAAGGGCGCCTCCCAACGAATTCAAAAACAGCTAAATATTTACATACAAAATAACTTCTCTCCCTCTCTTTCAAATTTCCAAACCCGCCATCTCCTCACTCTTCTTCTTTTCTTTTCTTTTAACGGTCTTCACATTCTCTCTCTACCTATATATCACACTCACTCACAGATCTCATATATATTCCTTCAAACGCATCCTCTACACTTCATTCTGGTTACACTCGGGATTCAAGAAGAAGAAGAAGAAGATGTTATTTTCTCATTCGGAAGCCCCTGAATTGTCCGCTAGACACCACGCTTACAGCAGGAAACAGAAGTCCCTTGGTCTCTTGTGCACCAAGTAAGACTCTTTCTTTCCTTCTCTTTTTCTTTATCCTCCTTTTCTTCTTTCCTTTTCATTTCTAATCCGGGTTTTCTTTAATTTTGCAGTTTCTTGAACTTGTACAGTCGAGTTGCAACTCAAGTGATTGGACTTGACGAAGCTGCTTCTAAATTAGGTCCTTAATTCTTGATACAATGCATCATTTGCGTGTATGGTCTTTAAATATTTCTGTGTTTGACGACTTTTTTTTTTCTTCTGGGAATTTAAGGTGTTGAGAGGCGGCGGATCTACGACATTGTCAATGTTCTTGAAAGCGTTGGAGTGAGATTCTCGATCCATTTGCTTGGTTTGAGCTTGTTTTGTATCTTCTTACGAGAGTTTCCTAAGTGGGTATTCCTCATTGCTTTTAGGTTCTTGCTAGAAAAGCCAAGAATCAATACACATGGAAGGGATTTGATGCTATCCCTAAAGCTCTACGTGATTTAAAGGTAACGAGAAATGTCAATTTTAATATTTTATTAATTTTTGTTCAGCGTATTGAAAACTGGGCTTTTCCTTGGAAGTAGTAATGATTCTGACTTATTAATAATCTAACAGGAAGAAGGTTTAAGGGAGAACCCAAGTAATTTCGACAACAAAAACAACAGTTCTGTAAAAGTAAGGATCAGGTCTAAATTGTTCCTTATGTTTTACGACTGGATTATTTTCCACAAGATCTCTTTTGTTGAGTGAATTCAAAATTTTGTTTCTCTGTTTGCATTTAAGATCTCTTATGAGGAGAATGAAGATAATGATGAGGATGACAGTGATTGCAATCCGAACACAGGAAGCCAGAACGACACTTCAATTCCAAATGGCATTCTTAAATCAACAACATCAAGATTTGGTAAATATATTACGTTCTCTACATTTGCTTTATCTTGTTTTATAAAACTATTTTATGTGATATATACCAAGTCTATGATAACTATTTAGCAAGTTAGAAGTTTTAATGCTGGAGTTTGTATTCCTTCGTGCATGGATTATGATTATCTTCATGGGTTTCGGCTGAAATAGTCATTGGGTTCCCCTGTTTAAAGAAATGGGCTTTTAATTGTCAGTCGATCCCCAAAGTTTTATACTAAACTTATTCATTTTTCAACAGATAGAAGAAAAGAAAAATCTTTGGGACTTCTAACGCAGAATTTTGTCAAGCTTTTCCTTTGTGCTAATGTGAGTAAAACTTGAGGGTATCCGTTACATCCAAATTGTCCATGTGTTTGTTCAATAGGTCAGCGCCCTAACGCGATTAAATTTATTTAAGGTGGATGTGATATCCCTGGACGATGCCGCAAAATTATTGCTTGGGGATGCTCAGAGTTCTTCAGTGATGAGAAGTAATTATCCTATTTTGCTCAGCTGTTGGTCTGTCATATTGTTCTTTTTTGCCTCTTGGATTGACATATTTTCCTGTGATTTTGCAGCAAAAGTGAGACGGCTGTATGACATTGCAAATGTGCTGTCTTCCATGGAACTCATTGAAAAGGTATTTTATCATAGGACACATAAGAAAAGTATCAACTCTCACAATAAACTTCTATGTAATAGGCAATACTACTATTCAAGTTCTGAGGATTACTAAATGATGTGCAGACCCACACAGCAGATACTAGGAAACCTGCATTTAGGTGGTTAGGATTGAAAGGGAAGTCAGATCAATCAATGGGCGTTTTACCACTTCATGAATCTCGCAAAAGGGCATTTGGAACTGATGTTACAAATATTTGTTTCAAAAGAAACAAAATTGAATCTTTAGTAGACGAGGGGAAGTGTCAGAATCGAAATGAAAACCAAATAAAAGCTGACCAGTTGTCAACTTCGGTTGGTACAAGCAATTCAGACCCAGGCACTTACCAGTTTGGCCCTTTTGCTCCAAAAGTTTATGGCTTTGTGGAGAAAGTGAACCAGACTCCTGATTTGGAGAGTCTTGCCTCCACTTACCGCCCTGAATATCACAACCAAGGTATGCAATCACATGATTTAGCATCCAATGAGCAGTGCTAAGTCTACACAGAGAGTATAAAATTTCCTTTTAGTTGAGACTAGAATAGGAAATTGGTTATAAAATGACATCTGGGAAAAAGTAGTCCTATCTCGTAGAAACAAGTTTGTTAGCTTCTGTTTCCCAATTTTCCAAGCAATCTTGTTGTGAATCAATCTATTTTGACTCACTAGTGGCACATCCAAGCTTCTATTGACCAGTATTCCATGAAAATTTTTCATCATTCGGTTGAGATTGGCAGACAGTTCTTTGTTTGTCAAAATCGCCCCCATTGTCATTTGCTGCCTGTTAGACATCTCGGTTAAAAGGTGATGCATTTTATCATCTACTTGTATATTCTAGTCGTAAGTATTGGAGCAAATAGTCTTACACGAAGCTTATGTTGCTGATTATGATTGCAGCTTTAAGAGAACTTTTCGTCCATTACATGGAAGCATGGAAATCATGGTACAGTGAAGTTACTGAAAAGAAACCAATACAGATCTCCTGATGCTGCATCTCTCTGCTATTCCTGATTAACGTCAACGCTCAAACGTAGGAACTTGTTCTACTACAGGCATTTTTAATGACAGCGAAAACAAAGCGACTAGCCTTTGGCGGATGCATACCCTAACTCAGTATCGTCATTGGTTTAATGACGTTAAGGTCTCACTTCTTTATTGATGCTGCAAGCTGATGTAAGCAAACTAGCAGAAATTTGCTTAGCGCTCGGGTTTCACCCAAACAAAACAACTCACTAGGTTGTACGAACGTGGAGTCTTGGCATGTTTATTGACAAAATCTCACCTAGCCTTACTCTGTAATCCAGTCACAACTTACAACAAAGTAGGCGCAGCAAATTCAACGAATGCTTTAGGAATGTGAGACAGCAACTGAAACGAGACCATCATGAAGAACCATTGAGCTAACTTTATTTCAAAGCATCTAAATTAGAATTTTTTTTGAACTTTTGGAATGTAAGCTTGCAAGTTTATACAGCATTTGCGGTATTAGTTTTACTGAAGTAAAATTAATCCACTCAACCTCAAACTAATAACAGGAAGAGAATGCAATCCAGTCAGTTCTACAAGATTATTTCCTCTTGAACACTGACATTGAGTGTCTTGTTTGGAAGAACAATGCTGTTGACTACGACTACCTCATCCTCAACAGCCACAGCTTCACCTACATCAAATTGCAGAACAGTGAGAAAGGACACTGCTGGAATTGTTCCCAAAAAGGATACATTAGAAGCTACAGGAAGGAAGGGAAGGCAGTAAGTGAAGTACCAAGAATAGTGATCCCAAGTTTGGCATTGTAATCTCCTTCAGCCTGTGACCAGTTTATGTAAATAAATTAACACGTTACTGTCCATTGGATGGGAAAGCAGAAATGAAACTAATGCTATTGGTAAGAAATTAGCTATTAGAAAGGAGGGAAAATCAGATAGCAATTGTATTGTAATGACCCAAGCCTAGGTTGACTCAACAACCTCATTTTGGACCTTGAAACATGTGGCTAGAAAAGGTGATCGGAGTTGAATAGTAGTTCTAGGGCTCACAAACCACCCCTAACTTTCAAGTCTCCCAGTCTTTTAATATGGGACATCACAGTACTCTTGCAAGCAACTTCAGTAGTTGAGAGAAAAAGCTCTTAGGAGCACACCAAGTTTGTAAGAAAAGCAAAACAGGGTTACTTTAGGCCAAAGTATACATGACTTCAGACATCACCAGTTAGGTGCTACACCGAAGTTACAGTTTACAATGTAAATGTTGAAAAGCAGTCCCCCCACATTTGTGATTTTAAAATCAGTATTGTGTAATGTAATGACTCTAAAGCACTATAAAATCGTGTTGGGAACCATTATCTATTATTTGTCAACAACACAGTTAAAAAGGCATTTGTCTTGCCTGGACACGGGACCACCTCCCAATTGAGGACTTCCAGCCAACAATTGCATGAATAACAACTGCATTTTCCTGATAGATGACGAAATATTAATCAAAAGGACTAGAAATGCAATATTAGAATGAATTTTTAATTAAAATTTGTACCATGACTTCAACATCATCTAGGATGATACAACTTATAAGCCTTGCACCAGGTCCAATACGAGCATTAGCAGATATTGAGACATTGGGACCAATCTGTTCAGCATTCAAGAAAATCAGCATTACTCTATATAAGCGAGAAAAGGAGAACTGCAATGACAAAGCAGGAAAAGAGTCCCCAACTTTTTCTACACCAATGATATGTTTCCTGTTTTGCAGCATCTACAGCAACATAATAGCTTAAGAACTAGGATAGTTCTTCAGAATGGTCACAAACAAGTCTCAACTATAGGACCAAGGAAAATGTCCAATAAAATATAGCTCCTGTGAATTCACATATTGGCACCAGAAATGAGATGTACAATTACCTTAGCAGTTGGATGTACTTTGGCTGACGGATGAATATAAACATCACCAACAATGGTGGCACTCTTGGAACCATCACCACTGGCCAATTGGTTAGAAGAGGTGAACCGAAATTGAGCAAGATATAGACCCGAACATTTCAGGGACATCCTGCGGTTATTGATTTAGGCAATGTCACACAATGTATACATAGGAGAGAGTATATATAAGGTACAGAATCGCTTGATTTACCCGGGCGTTTTAATTTGTTCCCAGAAGTCCATGGTTTCATATGTATAGAGCTGCTTTTTGCCAGCAAGTGGTGACAGGATATCCTGATCTAATCTTACAAAATCTATTGGAGGGCTCCTGGTGAAAAACTTACAATCAGGACTGGAAGTTGAGGTCAAAAGTTGGTTGAAACAATCCCAAATAACAGACATGTCTCATTAGTTTTTCCGCAGAAAATTATCAAAGAATAACTAATTTTGTTCGATTTGAGTGCTAAGAAAATTTTTGTTTGTTTTGATCCCCAGAAAGTTAGCATATTTATTAGCAATTTCAGTGAGACCATTCGCACACATCCCATTCCCTGAAATGACTCTCTTGCCTTACAGACTAGTAGTTATTCCTATAATCATAGATTTGCAAAATGCAAAATTATGCACTAAAAATTTATATAGTCTTCAAAATTCTGAAGAACTAATGGCAAACATGGTTGAGAAAAACGTCGGTAGTAGCCACAGTTTTATTTTTAAATGACTAACCATGTTTCAAATCTCTCATCTTGAAATTGTTGAACAGAAAAAAAATGATGGTACAGTTCAAGGAACGGAAAAGATAGAACACTTGTTCAGCTAAATGCAGCTTAAAACTCTAGGACAGAAGGTGCTTGAGAATCTTGGAATCTCAAGGCATAGGCATACCTTGTTGCCGATTGAAGAGCTTCAAAGCTGGAAACATGTTTCAAATTTGCTGCAAAAACCAACGAAAGAACATCAATAAGAATTAAAAGGTGACAACATTTTGAAACATGCACTGTTAAAGCCTGATTTCAAATTGGATAACCAAAACCTTGCTTAAAACTAAATTTTCTCAAATCTAGCTATAGGTCTATATATACAAATGGGTGCCAACCCCAAAAAAAGGCTCAAGTATCCTGAAACTTTCTGACTTCTATCAACGCATTTTGTCCTGCTATAGAATTCTAGACTGACCTCTGTCTTTCCTTTGAACAGAGACATCTTGGATAGCAGTAAATATATCTGGTGTAAATACATATACACCACAATTTATGAGGTCACTAACCTGCATTGCAACATAACTTGAGATTCATTAAATAAGTAAGCAAAGTGAAACACATGATAGTGAAATATAACACTTAAGTGTTCAAGGCTTTTAATGTTGATACTTTTCATTGGATTAAAAAAGATAAAAAAATAAATATAAATGTACGTGCTTTAAAGAAATTAAAGTGATTTGATTTCCAAATCAGTACAATGTTGTTTCTAAAAACCGAAGTTGGATTTTGCTAAGAAACAATTACTTGTTTGTGTAAAATGTCATTGATCTACACTCCAACAAAAGGCAGAATAAAAATATATAAACATACGTACCAAAATGTTTACGTAAAAACATAAATATCTACACAGATTACTGATAACAAGTGGAATATTAACAGCTAAAACATATACTAAAATATTGATGTATTGCCAAATACTGAACTCACAAAAGTTTCAGGTTTCTCAGCATAATGCAATAATTCATTGGTTGTTGGATCTGCTACCAATTCCCCAAATTGGTTGGCTGACTCAGCAGATACCTAAGAATGTAAGATGTAGACATAAGTTAACCAGGAAAATAAGTTCTCCATAGATTAGCCCGTTTGGTATACCAAAGAATAAAAATGTATCCAACCTTGATTACTAGGATAGTTCCAATTCCACCATATCTTCTGTGTGCCTCTGGATGGTATCAACAAAATACAACAAACTAAGGCTTAGTCTTAAAAAATGTAAGGATAACAACTTTCCACCACAAATCATTTACTCAACTGAACCATGGACAATAACGTTAGGAGATGGCAATAAGAGGGACGCTTGATACATGGCCATAGTTAATATGAAGAAACATTAATCGATAAAAGAAA
>JANZLD010000006.1:68752034-68762786 GCA_026413575.1 Erythroxylum carthagenense
AACTGTAACTGAAGAAGATAAAGTTACATGTAAATACACTTGCTTTCCAGGGCACTATATTTACATAACTCCAACAGTCTCGTATCCGTTGGGGATATCGACCTCATTTTATATATTGAGCCTTTGGCTCTTAGTCAGTTTCTGAGCTCTAAGCTCTTTTTTACATTCTGAGCTTTAAGTTCTTTTTCGATGGCTACTCCAGCTACAACTGCCTTTATATTTCATGCATTCATGTAATGGAATGCATCACTTTCACATATTTTTAATCAGTCACTTATTTCCACTTTACACATGTCATCGGACCTTAATTCAACATTCAACATTTAAGTTGAGTATCACTTATTTCTTCCAATTCACATTCAATGAGCACTTATATTATTATTCATGCATTTATCAAACTTCTCAGATATTCAATATCCAGAATTAGAACAATCACATTTCATAATCATTCAATTGATAATACATAATGAAACAATCAAAAAGTAAGACCATCTAGGTCGACTCATAGTACGCTCCAGATTAGCATTAAATTCCATGATCTAGAAACGTTTGAATGCGGATGTTTATCCTACACATCAAAATTATGCAATACACACGATGCACACACGTTAAAATTTGCACAAATTATAAGTATTCCTTTATGTACAAATGTGTATATGGAATAAGTACAATGCATGCTCAATGGCAATTCTGGGTATATTATCAAAGTTCACATCTTATGCACATTCTCATTTTTAACATTATTTGCTTTCATAATATCCAATTCTAATTCACTTTTACTAGATACTCATTACTCATCTCCTTTGAATCATAACTATAATCATATGATCATCTTCATTTCATTATACTCATGCCTTTGTACTTTAATATCAATAATTTACTCATTAATGTTATTATAACATTATAAGATCAAACATTATCCAAACTCTCATATCTTCTTATACTACCTCCAAAATTCCAGACCTTTAGGTCTATGTTCCATGAACATTTTGATAAGGGAAATAAAATAATTTGGCAACACTTTCTTATAGAAAAATGTTCCCCATTCTCTTAATTTTCTAATGACATCAAGATCATTTAATTTGGTTCAGTATCCCAAAAGTTATACACCAAATAATTTGGACTGTTCTTGAACTGAAACAGTATTCTGTGCTCAACTTCAAGTCAAATTCTGGAATTCTAAAGACAGAATTAAAATTTGATTTCTTCAAAACAATTGTATCCCTATGTATCTAGTTTAATCTAAATTAAGAATCGTTTCATTTGGATAACTATAGGACAAGTTATGTCTAAAATACCGAAGCATGTTTAAGTAGTGCAAGAAAGTTAGCCGCGACGAGCTTTTCCCGAGAGGAAATTCCTAGTGAAATCCTATAAGTTGGCCGCGACAAACTAATGAGTTGGTCGCGGTGAACTTTCACAATAGCAAAGTCAGTGAACATCTTGTTGCTACATTTTTTAGCACTCTCTTCCAACATTTTACATCTAACCCATCTTGTATCTAGATTATCTTTTCTACTTCATTTCCTCTTCATTTCAACTCAATATCATTCACAATCTAATTCATGATCTATATTAGATCATTAACCAAAAATAGAACATATTCATTATCAATTTTCTACACTCATCCTAACACCATTATGATGATCATTCTACTTCAACATCATCTCTATAACAATATATGAATTATTACCCATCGTACATATACAAGAGCAAGACATTTACATCAATTTTTTATCACTCACGTTCATCACACACAAAACACCATTTTATGTCAATTAACCTCTAATTATCATCAAAAATTCTTTGTTAAACACTACCCATAAAGATTAGAGCATAACTTACTTGATTAAGCTCCAAGATTCTTCAAACTCTTCAATATCTCTCTTAACCCTAGCTTCCTTCTCTTACATGTACATCATCAATAAAAGATTGTAGGGTTAGGTTTTTAGTGACAAAATGGAGAAGGGAACAAATCTTGGAGAAACAAGGTGAAAGAGCTGGACCAAAAATCAGCACGGTGAGGGTGAGAGTGAGTTTTGTGAGTGAAGAAGAGAAAGAAGAAGAAAAAGAAGAAGATGGAGAAATAAAGCATTTGTCGCGAATGGATAAGTAAAAGACCAAGGAATGGTCTTTAATTGGGTAAAAGGATAGTAAGTGATGAAGGTGGTGACACTTGTCACTTTCCTATAGTCCCACTATTGGCCTTTTAATCTACTAGTCCACGTGTCTCAAATTTTGAACCCAAATTTTCAATGACATAAGTCATTAAATCTTAATGTCACTTATTAAAATTTCTACTACCATTTGACATTTATTTGTACCACTATTTATCAATTGTTCTGCCACTTAGTATTTTTTTAGTCCAATATACCCTTAAAATTACATAAATTTCCCAAAATTTCACTAAAACTTCTGATTCAATAATTATTCTCTCCAAATCAATTCTTAATACACACAATTCACAATTCCAAATATAATCACATTTATAGATCAATTATACTCGAAAATGTCAATGAATGCATGTACAATCATTTTAGTGTGCAAAAATCAATATTTACATGTGTTATGCTAACATTATGCATAAGCATGAAATGCATTTTTCTAAACTCTCATTGTTATTTCTTAATTATAAAATCTAGGATTCTAGCCCTTAGTATGAGAACGGGATGTTACATTTCTTCCCTTTAATAAATTTCATCCTTGAAATTATTATCTGATTGATCAATAAGGCTGGGGTATTGTTTCCTCATAGGCTCCACTGTTTCCCCATATAACTTCATCACTCAAATACTTTCCTCCAATTGACCATAGTCGATAGACTTACGAGGTCTTTCTATCACTTATTTAGTCATTCACTTTCTTAATTGGTTCTTCAATATATCTCAGATTATTCACAAATTTCACTTCCTGTGCTGACATTACATTTATGTCAGATCATATCGATATTCCTTAACATACTCACATATAACACATTATGGAGATGAGACATCTTTATTGATAATACAAACTCATATGCTAATGGTCCTATGCTCTCAATAACTTCATATCGACCAATACAATTTGAGCTTAATTTATCATTTTTCTTAACCTGACACACCTAGGCAAGGTGATATTTTTAGAAACAATTCCTTTCTCACTTAATAAATTCACATCTCTTTAGTGTTAATACATTTAACTCTTATGTCTATCTCACTTTATTCCAAATCTTTGGTGTTGATCCATCTAACTCCTTTATCTTTCTTGAGTCACTTAATTTCTAATACAGATCAATTTCACTCATCAATACTATTTCAAATCACTTCGGGCCTTCAACCGTTTTTAAGCCCTCTTCATTTCAATGTAAGGGCGAACGACCATTTTTTTCATATAACGCCTCATACAATATCCTAATAATATCACTATGAACTCTAAAATATAAGCTTTAAACATATCTCTAACAGTTGAGACTATTGGTAACTTATACATATAGTCTCTTGTTTATACATCCTTAACTGTTAAGTACTATTTTGGTGTATTCCTACTAGGATGTTCAACATAGGTTACCATTTGTACTTTATCCAAAAATCTCTTTTCTCAATCATCTTTATCGTGTACACATACTTTTTATTTCAACCACAAAATATCCTTTTCCAATTCCAATTTAAAATTCGGATTCATTTTTAATTCCTCAATAAGATTCATAATTTCTAAATTCTCAATTTAAGCTTTGCTAATCTTTTCATGTGAAACTGATCTTAAATTCAGTAGCTAATAGTACTTTGATTTGCCTAAATTTTAACTCGACATTATATGCTGTTTATTGCATTAGATTTGGTAACCTCAATATCTAAATCTGTGCTACATCGCTATTGAATTTTCTATTCAATGCATTAGATTACAACACTAGCTTTACTGGAAAATACTCATTTGCACAATCATAATCTTTCACTTAACTCTATCCATTGTCTCAGCTCATATTCAATTCTTCTAAACTCAATAATTACCTCAAACTTTAATGTTCTGTATAGTTATATATAGATCCAAAATGTTTCATTGTACATATAATGTCTCAAAGCTTTCAAAATAGTTACTATTGCAGCAAGTTCTAAATCATATATCAAATAATCAACTCATGAGACTTTAATTGTCTCTATGCGTATGAAATCACCTTATTATGCTGCATTAGATTTCATCTTAATCTCTAATCTGAAACCTCATTATATACCACATAATCTCCAATTCCAAATGATATAATTAATATCGGTGTTACAATTTCTCGAAATTCTCTTAACATTCATCAGTCATACGATTTACATGTTTTTCCTCGGGAATTTTTGTCAAAGGCCTAAGATCAGTAAAAACCCTTAACAACTTCTGGCAGTGTTCAATTTCTCAGCTAATTTTAGAAAACTCTGGATCTCTTATATATTCCTTGGAGTTTCTCACTTCATCGTTACCTCTATTTTCTTTGGGTCTCCCAATATGTCATGTTCAGATACTATAAGACCCAACATTTATTTAATCAAGCTAAGATTCATTTTTATTGAACATTTGAATACATTCAATATATCATCTATGATCAAGCCACTGACTAATCCAAGAAAAATTGGGACACTTTATTCTTCAATACAATGATATTCGCGGGGGCATTGTTGACTCAAACAGATATTGCAAAAACTCAATGTGCCAATGATTAGTTCTCTTAAGTCCTTAAGTAACTAATTCCTCAATAAGGTAATATTATCTTATGCTATTTTTGGTTTCTCAATTGACTTATTTTCTCGAATAATTTTCTCCATTCATTCGATTTCCTTTGATTTCACATTGACTTATTCTATTGTCTATTCATTCATACTAGTTTCTCCACACATCTTAATTTCTTTGAAATCTTAGCTTCCTGTGTTGGTAACACATTCATCAGATCTAATTTGTATCTCCTGTGTATATTTGCATAAAATGTAATGTGGACCTAAATTCTTCTCACATTAGCAATAATGTCACCTCAAATTCAATAATCCAATCAAATAGTTGAATACTTTACATCAAATAAACTACATATACTCTTTATAGCATCTTCCACATCAATTTCTATCATTTCTTACGCGGTCATAATGTTTTATTCATCAAAACTCAATGATGTAGTAAACATGATTACTGTCGCATATGCTTAGGTGTGTATCTTCAAAGTCATCCCATTCTATCCAGAGATTTATTTCCAAAAAATCACGAATTTATATCTTACTATAATGATACTTTGATCTCAATTGATCCTAGACAACATCTCTCTCTTTATTCCTGCCCATGATAGGGGTATCCCTATCACGATTGTGACAAAAACCCATTTTTATCAGGCCAACATTATGCCCTGCACTTTCTTTCTCACAATAACACACATACTAACATCAATTCTACTCTAAATTTTCCAGAATTTACTTATTCTAATGCTACATCATTTCATAATAATTAAACTACCATATTGATTACATTAACTCTTCTTTTGATTCATCATCTTTTTCTTATTCTCATTCATACATAAAATCCCATCTTATACACATTTCCAACTTTCTCCATACTACATATCATTCATCGCTTATAAAGTCAATTATGTCTATTTCATTTCCCTTTTATTCTTTCTTCATTTCTATCTCATCTTCCAATCGTGATTTATTTCTTCTTTCATATGTATATCCTCAATCAATTCAAAATTATAGAGGCATAACCATTATGAAATTCTAGTCTCAATTCCACAGACATATTCTTATACTGAATCATAAACTCTTATCATGATAGTCACATAACCATTCTAAGTCTAAGCTCAACCTTTCAAGTTCATTAAAAAATTTTATTTTCTTTTAACTTGGCTTGTACACTTTAAATCTCGTCATTCATAATTATATCACTTCTTTCCTTAATCAGTCTACGACAATGTATTCACAGTTATTTCACATTCGAGGATATATTACCACAGTACAATATTAATGTTGTATTCCATAATACATCTACTAATACAATTGTGTTAAATCTTTCTCTGTCATATCTAACCATATACTATCTCTCATTCTAATTATCCACAACACTTTCTAAAAGATCATCATTTTTCTCACTATTTCTATTTGCTCAGGCTCTTAACAAATGCTCATGCTTATGACTCATGTAAATGCGACTCAGACTAGGGATCAGTTGCTACTGCCTGCTAAGACATGTCTAAAATGCATATACCTTGACACATACTTTGAAAAACGCCCATGTAAGATACTACTTCTGGGCTTTGATACCAAATTGTAATACCCCACTCTCACAAGACATGTACCTGACATCCTGAGTAATGTCTGAGCACGTACCCTACAAGTATGACATGCTAGAATAGTCAAACACTTGAAACTCAGTACAAATTTTTTAGAAATAACACAAGCGTGTGCAAAAACTAATAATCAATTGGGCCCACTTTATTTATAAACTTTTTCAATTTATATGGATTACAAGCATTTACATATACAAAATCATTTACAAACATTTCCCATGTACAATAATTACAGAAGACTCAATTCGATACAAAAATAAGAAAATACAAATGTAAACACAAAATAATCCTAACCTCTATCTTTTATTTGAATGCAGTGGCTGTACTCTTATTAGTCTAACGGGGTAATTCTTTAGAGCCTGAAAAATATTGCAAATTTTGGGTAAGTTTTGCAAACTCAGTGAATGACCATCCTCAGTGATTCACTCAATCACATAACACATCACATCATGTTTTCACATAATTTACATGACTTCAGTTAACATATAGCATTACATTTAGAGCAGTCAAATCGATCATTTCAATCATTTAAAATACACATATCACTTATAATGAAATGCACATAAGACTCACTTTCATTTATTACTTTGATGTGATCGAGTGCCTATAACTGTCCCATATCTATTGTGAATACCTGGTTCATTGACAACTATCCCATATACATTGGAGATACCGAGCTCATTTTACATATTGAGTCTTTGGCTTGTATTCACTTTCTGAACTCTAAGCTCTTGTTCACGTTCTGAGTTTTAAACTCTTTTTCGGTGGCTACTCTTGTCACAACTTCCTTTATGTTTCATATATTCATATAATGGAATGCATCACATTCACATATTTTCAATCAATCACTTATTTCCACTTTACACATGTCATCAGACCTTAGTCCGTCATTCAACATTTAAGTTGAGTATCGCTTATTTCTTCCAATTCACAGTCAATGAGCATTTATATTATTATTCATGCATTTATCAAACTTCTCGAACATTCAATGTCCGAAATCAAAACAATCACATTTCATAATCATTTAATCAATAATACATAACAAAACAATCAAAAATTAAGACCATCTAGGTCAACTCACAATACACTCTAGATTAGGTTTAGCTTATATGATTTGGAAATGTGTTGGAACCCGTTCCAGAGACCAGATCCCAATCGGAAGAAACGGAGAAACGAAAGCGAAAACAAACGATAACAAAGCGGAGGAAATCGGATCATAAATCGAAACGAAAACATGAATCGAATCATATAGCGAATCAAAGCGAAGCAAACACAATTCGAATTATCGAATTACGAATCGAAAGCAAATGAATGAACTGAGTCTGACATTTGAAACAAACATCTTAGAATTAACTATCGCGTTGGAAACTTAGACTACATCAATCCGAAACTGGTCTAATTTTTTTTTCTTTTCTTCATTTCTTGCATTCTTTATTCACTTTCATACAAAGCGGTCGAATTTTCCCTTTTGGAAAGTTAACCTCATGCAAAAACTCAAATCATAAATTCATCTTTTAATCAATTCTTATTTTATTCTATCTCTAATTCAATCAAAAATTCGGCAGCATAACAACTGCATTTTATTAAACCCAAAACCTGCAAAGGGGTTTTAAAACGCACTTCTATAAACCAACTCAAACAAACCACACAACTCCTCAAATATCCCGTCCGGAATCCAACTCACATTCTAATTCAAATCCCATATATACACATATACAAATTCATAATTCAATCTAAGCGCAACCCAATCAAAGTCATATACAATCACAATCCATAAACCATAATCATCCACAACTTATATATATCTCCAATCCATACATATCTTCATCATTCAATTTATATACAAAACCAATATGCACAATCCATAGCCATATACATTTCCAATTCCATAACTCAAGTTCTTATACAATTTCATAATCCAAAATACATATCATAAATTTATTTCTTAAAAATCCTTAATGGCTTTCCAAGCCATTCACAATCCAGAAACCAAAATCCAAATATACGAAAATACAAAATGCGAAAACGGACAGATGGTTTGACTTCCTTTCATCCGATCTCCTACTCAAAACCTGGAGATGGGGATGAAAGGAGGGTTGAGCTTTAAAAGCCAGTGGGTAACATGCTTATAACAAAATAACAAGCAAAACCTTTCAAAAGTTTATTCACATTGAACATTTTCATAAACATAGTCAATCCATGTTAAAATCACAAAACTCTTATTTCTTCAAATTCTCAACCAATGCACAATAATGCCAACAATGTATGCATCAAAATCACAATTCGTAGATGCCATGCACATCAAATGCAAATGCACAACCAAATGGCTCGAGGGTTCCGTGAACAAAACGGCGAAACCGAAGTTTACACCGTGAACGAAACGAGTCCATTTTCGGATCTCGTGGGCCACAAGTGGGAAACCGGGAGAAGGCTTAACGTCGACGTGCACGTGACTACGAAACAGTTCCTCTCTCGCCCAAACAAAGCACATAAGCAATGCTCAAAATCTTTTTATCAAAATGAAATGCTTTCATGTTCTTTTCTACTTTCCATTTAAATCAAAATGCCATGACACAATTCGATGGCATAACATTATCATATATCACAATGCAATTCTTTTGCATATTCACCACAATTCAAAATCAATACATGAAGCATGTACACACATAAAAACAATTTCTTTAAATCATTTGAAAACAGTATATGCACAATTACGAAATACTTGAAACTATTTTATTTCTTGCTTCGGAAAAACTTTATTGGCTCATTATTCAATTATAAACACGAAACCCACCTCATATCCATGCTAGAAACTTGTCCCAATCATCAAATCTCCAAAGCCTCTCCTCAATTTTCCTCTTCCAAGACAAAAACCCTAAATTATAAACATCCAAAATTGATCCAATTAAAACATGAAATCTCCAAAATTGAACCTAGAATTCACAAACCCAAACCAATCTTAAGCTATATAAACCAAAATCTCACTAAAAACTCAAAGCTCGAAATCAACTCTTACCTCATTCTTCTCCATTTTTGACATTTCTAGGCTTGAAAGGAAGCTCTCTTCATTCTCCACGTTTTCCCCCTTGAATCATCAAAAAACCTTGCTTGAAACTCAAGAAAATCGGAACCCTAGCATCATCTTCTTCCTTCTCCTTCCTCTCCACGACATCTCTTATTTCTCTCTTCTCTCTTTACCTCTTTCCTTTCATTTTCGTGCCTTTCTCTTTGAAAAAACGACAGCCCACTCCTTTTATAGTGCCATGTCATTTAAAAGAATGGCCAATGACCATTTTGTCCCTCCACATAAGCCCATAAATCTAACTCTTTAAGTAAACTTCCAAAACTACCCCTGATCATTTTTCTCACATCAATTTGAGACAAATTCCTTCTAGATAATTGTTCCTCATTGTCTTAATTTCATAATGCCACCAACATCATTTAATTTGGTGCCTTACATCAAAAGTTATAGTCCAAACATTTCGGACTGTCATTTGCTAAAACATTTTCCAACACTTTATTTCCATCCTAAAATTGACATTCTTAAGGACAAAATTGAAACTCGATTTCTTCATAACAATTGTATCCCTATGTCTCAATTTTATTTTGCCTCAAGAATCAATTCAATTGGATCTCTACAGATCCCGAATTTCTCAAAATATTGAACCATATTCAGAAAATTTCCTGACTCACTTTGATTCAAGCAATCTTCCTCAATTAAAACTCTAAAATTCATAAATATCCATGAACAGATAGAGGGATGTCAAAACCAAGTCAATCAAATGTCGGACGGAAAAGTTATAAGCAAAACATTGTACAAGGTCGGATGAGAAAGGAAAGTAGCAAAATCAGAAGGAACAAATCGTTCCGATTTTTATAAGACGTGAGCGTATTCCAAGAAAATCACCTTTGTCCTTATTGGTTCAACTTCTTTCTCTATTTCTAAACATGAAGCTCTATGTTTCTTTATCATTTTGAAGAAAGAATCATTCCAATCGGAGCTCTATAGCTCAAGATACACTTAAAACGCTAAAGCGTGCACATACTCAAATCATGCTCCCCTAACCGACCTCTCGTAAATTTTCAATCAAAAATTTTCAATTCAACTCCAAATAACACAAAATTGCATAGATAGAAGGATACATGTCTTAGAAATCTATTGGTCTAAGAATCACCTCAATTGGAGGTTGGATGAGCGAGTTATTCCCAAAAGAATAACCCATCCTTAAACCCTAAATCGATTTGAACCTCTCTTGGCGCAATCGCCATAACTTTCAATCTAGAAGTAGCATTGATTTCGTTCTTAGACCATTTGAAAGTAAGATTCTAGATATACAACTCTTATGAAGACCACAAAATCAGATTTGGCCTATAAAAGTGTCAAGAATCGCAATTTTTACAAGCTGACCCGTGAATGTCCGTTTAACGGACATGCATGTCCATTTAACGGACATTCACGGC
This sequence comes from Erythroxylum carthagenense, assembly GCA_026413575.1. Lineage (NCBI taxonomy): Eukaryota > Viridiplantae > Streptophyta > Magnoliopsida > Malpighiales > Erythroxylaceae > Erythroxylum > Erythroxylum carthagenense. The sequence continues at coordinate 68,762,779 of JANZLD010000006.1, forward strand.
CTTAGAAG
>JANZLD010000006.1:68805942-68817411 GCA_026413575.1 Erythroxylum carthagenense
TTGTGAGAAGCTTCGTGAATGACAAACCAAAAGGGGGGAAAGGCTTTTAATTAAACAAGGTAGTGGACTTAAGGCCATGTTTGGCAAGTGACTTATGTCACTTGCCACATATCCAACTCTTATAACGTAAGTCCAATTTCTATTCTAATTGTCTCCCAATTTTCAATGGCACTTGTCAATAATTCCTAAAGTCGTTTATCAAAATGTCTATTGCCATTAGACGGAAGTTTCTACTACTATTTAACAATTGTTTTGCCACTTGGCAATTTTTTCTAGTCCAAAAATACCTTACAATCTCTAGAAAATTTTCCAAAAATTCTAAATCAATTTATACGCTTCCCAAATCAATTTTCAACATATAAAAATCACATTTCCCAATATACTCATATTTATAAACTATTATACCCGAAAATTATCAATGAATGCATGTACAATTATCTTTATGTGCAAAGATTCAATATTCATATGCATGTGCATCTTATGTATGCATGAGCATGAGATGTGTTTCCTAATTTATCAGTAATCTCTCACATAGGTAACGGGATGTTACATTCTAGCTCTATTTGATATGTAACTTAGCATCTTCACTGACATTGTTTCTTGTGATCACTTCTCTTATCTAATGGATTGTCCTTGCCAAGAACTTATATTTGTCTAACCCTCTTCTTTTGTGCATCATGTTGTTACTTTCTTTTTTGCAGTGCATAAATGCAGCAGATAAACGAGATTTTAAAGATATTAGAATCCTTCTTCATCAGCCTAATTTGGTTGCCACCTCACTCAATAATCAAGTGCTTGGGAGCGCAATGACTATAAGAACACCCATATGTGACTTAGTGCTAATTGAGATAGGCTTATACCAATAGAGCTTTTGTCAGTATAGCTTTTTTAAAAAGTCAATTAATTGTTTGGTTGTCATTTTAAAAAAGCTTTTTTGAAAGATCTTCATACAATAGACTGTTTAGCAATATAAAAATAAAAAATAATTTTAATTTTAACCATATTTTATTTTATAATAAAAATATTTATGCATAAAAATATTTTTAAAATATATTAAATAATATGCAAAGCACAATATATTAATTATTATATAATTTTAAATCATAAAAAACATAAATAAAAATATATATAATCAAATTTTTTATATGGATTATAATATAAGTAAAAATAAATATTAAAATATATATAAAAAAATCAAAAAATATTATATAAATCTTAAAATAAAAGTGAAGATGTATTTGTGAGTATAGTGGGAATTATGTGTAAAACATAAAGGTAAATAAGACTAAAAAATAAGCTCATTAATTGATCTGAAAAATCTACCTAAAAATGTACTTTTTTGAAAAGCTTCAAATTTAAACTTATCAAAAAATTGTATTTTAGCTTCTAAAAAAACTATTTCTATGAAAAAATGCTTTTAAAATTTATAGTCAAATATTCAATTTTTTTAAAATAACTTTTGCGGTAGAAAAAATGCTTATTCATCCTCTAAAAGTTGAATCAATCAGGCATTTAGAGTAATAGAGCACACACATAGAAAAAACTATCATTCAGTTTAGTAAAAGAGTTGTCATAATTACAAGAAACCCTACCATGACTCAAATTCCTACCTTCCATCATATTGAATGGAACCACGTCAGTCCTAAAGTTGATCAAAATTTTAGCCGTTTTAATTTCATATCTACAGTCTCAAGAACTAAGAATCACTAAATTTTAATAAGGGGAAGATTTGAGGAAGTTGAAACAAATGGTAGTTAGTAATGTAAATATTAGTCAATCTAATTTGTTTTAACTTTATTTAGAGATTGATCGGAATCTCTTCTTTAATTCTATTAAAATATCAATTTTTTAGTAAGCATTAAATATTGTGGTTAGCATCGTTTATACTTACTCAAATAAGTTTATATTTTTCAATTATCTAGAAAATAAATTATTTTGATATTTTATTAAGAGTATATTTTGTGATTCAATTAAAGATTCTCACTGCTTTATTTTAATAAAATCAGTTAAACTTATAATTTATTTTCAATCTGAAATATGAAAAAAAAAAAGTCTGATTTAGCTTACTATCGAAAGATATGGATCTACCTAGCTAATAATTTTAAAACATGCTGCTCTTTGTACTAAGCAATAAAGAAAGGGACTTGACTTGACCCTCTTACCCTTGTAGGCATCTACTAAAATGACTTTAGGCGTTCGTGAGTCTGACCAATTCCGTATTAAAAACTGTCAGGTGAAAAGACGATAGGTCTATGCCTGTAGGTATTGACCAATTTTTTTAAATGTATTGAATAAAATAATAAATTATATTCAAATTATTATAGTCTCACTGTGCAACAGTTCTGCAAAGCAATCAACAAGTCTGACTGAGATATATAGTCTGATAAAATATACTAAATTTTACACTAAATTTATGTTCGCAGATCTAACTCTGCACTAAATTAGCCGGGGGTGTGGGGGTCGATAGCCCCCAAGGTTAAATAATATTATATCTCTTATATTATATCCTTTTAGTGTATTATGTAATCAAAAAAACAATTTACAGGGAACAAAAAAATCCTACTCGTTTGTGGACGTAGCCATATTTCGATGAATCATGTAGATTTATATGTTAGTTTTATTTTTCACATTATCCTTAAATTATTATAATTGGTCGTCCATAACAGATTCCAGAATGGCTTTGCTGTGCCCCTCATCGAGCAATTTCTGGCCTCCGTGGGTGAAAAACCAAGCATTCTACAATTGCATTTACCCCCTTCAAAAATCCACCGAAATCTGCTACCTGTAGCAGAGCCGTCAATCAGTACCGACTACAAAATTTGAGAAAAGCTGTCATGTAATTTTAGGCAATGGTAATTGTAAGTTCACCACCACGGTTACTTAGAAGCTCTCTTCGCAGCTTTATCAACCGGACTGAGGGTGGTCTTTCACTATTGCTTAGGCAAAGGCTCCTTTCAAATCTTATGGTCCAATAAATTTGTACCAATTCTGTCCTAATTTATCTAAATTATTTATTTATATAAAATTTATATAAATAAATGATTGAAATAAGTTGGAACGAAATTTATACAGATTTAATAGGCCTGAAGATCAGGTCCCGCGAAAGCCCTGCGAAGACAAAGTAAAAGAAAACCCTGCGAAGACAAAGTAAAAGAAAAATGAAATGGAATGATGTTAAAGCAACTTCAGATGAAAGAGACCGGTCTAAAAGACAGGAACTTGTACTCTACCAATCGGAACTTGGCAAGCAATCCTATAATCCTTGTGTCAGAACTGTAATTGATGGCCATGTGCCGTTTTCTGTTTGGTTAGTTAGCTATTAATATTAGCCTCTCCGCATATCTTTGAAGCCACTTACTAACTTTGCTATTCTTGGCCCAACACAATCCTGAGACTCAAAATACTGATTCAGAGGCTGAGATCATTGCTGGAGGTGCACATGCATAACACCGATATGTAGCTTTCTGTTGTCCTTGGCAAATCTTGAAATAGTAATATTAAAGCATAGAGCCTATTTACTTTCATCATCACTACACACAAAAGAAGGAAAATATAGTGCTTACGTGTAGGCATGTTACTCCATGAAACCATCACATGTGGCCAGCATCCACGGCCCAAGTTCAAGAACAGTTGAACTGGTATCAAGTGAATAAATCTCACATAGAAAAGGGAATGAGCTGATAAAATTTCTCCCCAAGGACAACCACTTAGAACCCATCATTCGCCTCCCATACTCCAACCTTCTGGTTTAAATTCCGATCGGGCTTGGCTTGTATTGATATCCTCTTCTCCACTTCACGACTTCAAGCTTGTGTCATAACATAGTAAAGCATTAAAAAAATGGTAACCATTTGAGCCAATGAAATTAGTAATATTATCCGTGAATGTATTAAGCAATATAATAAGAAAGTAAAGATTATAAATACTGGTACCGTACTTCAAGTAGGCAATGGAATTGTAGGCCAAGAACGGCTGGTGATCTAATGATCATGTCATATATTGGAGAAATAGACAAGATCTGAGTAAGTTTATGCAACTTGGTTTAGGTGACATTAGTGGCAATGAGTGGAGTTGCTTGGCAAGGCCACTCTCTGTTGATGTATGAAACAGGAACGAATAGGGAGAGGATAACTATTGAATAGTAATTGCTCTGCCCTTTTTCTGCTGGATTCATTCAAGTACACTGGCCTTTCGAACAATTTAATTGGTTCCCTGAAGGCCTTAAGAGTTGGATAATAATACTTTAATGTTAGAAAGGAAGACAAAGATTCAATGGATAGCAAAGACATTAGATATTCAAATAATTTAATTAATCTCTTCAGTTGGTTTGTGCTAGCGCTAACAATACATATAGTAAGAAAAGTGGAGTTTAATAGCAATATTGTGATACGTCTGTGAATGTTTATGCTATGCGATCCCTTTCTCGTAAAGTTTCGTACTTTTGAGGGTTGGCAGAAAACCTAAAGTTGGTTGGCTACCTCCTGCTAAATAATTTGTCCTGTAAAAGGTACGGTATTTTCTGAGCAAACATGTCCAAGCTCTGGCAGCGTGCAAGCAATGTCTAACAATTAGTCTTTAGACAATACAATCATGGATCAGAGATGAAGGGTTGAAAGCTTTTCCATAGAGCTTGTGCTTGTAGTGGTTATTGATTAGGATTCTCACATCTCAGGGAATTGCATCACGTTCAGTTCAGGTGACATTTTCCCATTTTATCTGTTAATTTCATAATTTAACAGATAAAATGGGAACTACTTGTCATGTCTTATGCAAAAACATGAAAGACAAACTTGGCGCAGAAAAACCTGTTAAGGTCAAATAAAAAGTCACTGTCAACAAGAGCAGGAGAATGTGAACCCTGCAAAGTTAAAAGCTACGTGTTAGGTCCTGATAGTTTTCTTTTTCGTTCCTTTTCAATAATTATTTGATTTCCTTTTTTTTTTTCTCTGGAAGTGAATCAAGTGTCCTACTCGTTATACTTTTCTGGGATAAAATGTTCAACGAAAAAGAGCAAAGTAATAATTTATGGTTTAATCGGACCTGGTGAGATAGCGATAGGTAAAGAGAAAAAAGAAAAAGATTAGACATTGTACCAAACGAAAAAATACGAAACCTACATGCCTTGAACCTAACCTATAACCCTAATGTTGTCCTCCGCTAACTCTTCCTCTATAATCTATAACTACAGGCCTATAGGGAGGCTTTGTTCAACCGTTCATCCGTAGGAACTGATTAATTGGGATAAAGGATTTGTTCCTCCTAAAAACAAAAAACATGAAATAAAATAATGACACTTGTCATTATTAAAATAGGGTAAATTTGTATGCAATTAATAAGATTTTTATTTAATAAACACTATATGCAATGCCTAGATTGATGCAATAGTAAATTAATTGTATGGTTAACTAGAGAATTGAGTTTCAAAATTTAAAATCACCTTTACAAATAAAGGTTTTAATTGTAATTATAAGGGAATTGCACGTTGAATAAGAGCACCAAGTTTTAGATTCTAATGTCACTTAAAAAAAAGCTTTAATTATGTCAACCCCAACTCAATAGAGAATACCCCCTAATTACAAACAAATCATATATAGCCCATAAATAACAATAAAATTATGTCAATAATTATAAAGGTTGTCGCATTTAGTGTTAAGGTCAAAACATTATGTAAAATGTGATTATTATTTTTATTTGGATGTAAAAGGATAAATCTAATTTATAAGTCTCCCGTTTTATAATAATCGGATGAAATGAATCTATAAACTTCTGATCACAAAAGAATAATCTTATTCGTTACTCCATGTATTTTTAATAATACTATTTATATACCAAACTCGTTATATATGTGAGATACCGTAGATAACAGAGATTGCAAATTTTAAAACTTTAGTTCAATTCTAACTTGGTTGAAGTCCTAAAAGGATGAAAAGATCTGGGAAACAACATACTTCAATTATGCTTAAAAGACTTACACAGATGAAGATCAGGTGGGTGTGTTAGATTAATGAAAGACAGCAACTAACCTATTAATATGACCTAAAAGTTATCAAGAGAGGTGTGTAGGGACAAAATTCTTTCAGAAATTTCCATATAGTCATCAACTGCGTACATGGAATCTGGGGAAAAAAACCTGAAATTTCCATTCAACGAAAAGCGCATTCCAGATGGAGGATGGTGAGAAGTTTTTAGTGCAAGACATAATCAAGGAGGCGGCATGGAATTGTCCCCCACGAAGAGGAACGAGTATATATGAAATTGGTTCATCAAATATAAAATCATGTCAAGACTTGTGTGCATAATATATGTGTATTATGTGTATCGATACTTACATCTGTATTTTTTATGCATCAAGAGGAAATTTCGAATTGAAAAATATTAAAAAGGAAATGTCTAAATAATAAGAAATTTTCTCTTAACAAAAATATATATGATTTCGTATTTTTCACTGAAATTTTCGTTAATAAAAAATTCGAATATTATATATTAAATGAATTTTAGAGTACGTAATATTCGAAAATTACCTTCGAGATCATCAAGTCAGCTATAAACAAGAGGCTATATATATAATGCCTCAAATACTTTGATTGCATATCTGACCTCAGGGCTGTCCTTTTATGGCACAAAACAAAACCAGTCTCGATCAGTAGTTTGGACATGGGCGTTTCCCTAGTGATAAATGTTATCACAAAGTCAAGCAACTTAGAAAGGACCAATGAGTTTCAACTCACACTCATTTTTGTGCTTTCACCTTAATCCAAATTATAAAAAATAGCCAAAAAATGTGACTTCAATCTTTGTAGTTTGCATCGCAGAATAATCTGAAGAATTACTCCGACAGGAGACATCTTAAATAAATATATGTAAACGCCAAGATATCTCAATTTTTCCAAATCACCAAGGTAGTTACTCTTTGGAGGTTCCTGATGTTAGGAATACCTCAAGGTGGATGAGTAATTTCTCAGTCTGTCAGGTTTTCCATGAAGACATTAGCTATCTGTTCCTTGGATGAAAGAAAGGTAAAGGTTTGTTGAATATGGCTTCTGGTAGACTTCAGGTATTTTTGGATCAGCTAGCTTTTGTTTTTAATCAAACAAAATCTCTTAGTTGGAAACTTTTACCTTACATGATTATCTCAATATTTATCAGTAATCTAAGTTTTTGAAATAAACTCAAATGGTTAATTGAAATTTGGAATTTGTCCTTAACATTAAGATTATTACCTCTAAATTTTAGTATCATGTGTTGTTAATGTGATACTTATTGTTTAAACATGTCTTGTCAAACCAACTTGGTAACTAGAATAGTGTGATAAGACCAATCCTGCTTCGGTTGTACCTTATACATCTCTTAATCAAACATGTCTCAGTTGCTGCTTAGACTCAACTTGAACAAATCTACTTTTCTTCTATTATATATTGAGCAAGCCTATCACTTTCTTCCTCCTATTCTCTGTCTCCTTGTCTCTCTCAAACGTGGGCATTATGCCGTACGAAGAGAGCAGTCATCAGTTAGAGTGTAATTTCCAATCTAACTCAAACCACCGTCAACCAAACCTATTATCCCCTTGTTCAGAGCCAAGTCTCCGACCATTTCATTCGTTCACTTCGCAATCCAGCCGCAGCTACCACCAAGCCCTCCAGTGCCAATGTGTCACCACCCTCAAGGGCCACACTTCCTACGTATCCTCTCTCACAGTGGCCGGAAAGTTCCTGTATAGTGGTTCTTCCAACAAAGAAATCCGGACATGGAAGATAAACCCTTTGAACTCTTCAGTGGAACATGTTGTATCTACAGGTGAAGGTGCAGTGAAGTGTCTGGTGGTTTTGGCTGACAAAGTTTTCAGTGCTCATCAGGATCACAAAATCCGAGTGTGGAAACTCACCAGCCATGAACCCGATGAACAGAAGTACACACGTTTTGCCACGTTACCAACGTTTGGTGATCGTGCCTCGAAAATTCTCTTGCCTAAAAACCAGGTTAAGATTCGAAGACACAAGACATGCACATGGGTTCACCATGTTGACACGGTCTCTGCACTTGCCTTGTCAAGAGATGAGTCCCTTCTCTACTCGGTTTCATGGGATCGAACACTGAAAATATGGAGAACAAGCGATTTTAAATGTATGGAGTCAATAGCAAATGCCCACGACGACGCCATAAACGCGGTGGCATCATCGAATGACGGGGACGTGTACACAGGATCAGCAGACAAGAAAATAAAAGTGTGGAGGAAAATTCAGGGAGCTCAAAAGCTTTCTCATGTTACAACACTTGAAAAACACAACTCTGGGATCAACGCTTTGGCTCTAAACAGTGATGGGTCGGTTCTATTCTCCGGTGCATGTGATGGGTCAATAATGGTGTGGCAGAAAGATGACGGTGGCAACATGGTGGCCGTAGGTGCTCTTAGAGGCCATACTCAGTCCATACTGTGCCTGGTGGTTGTCTTGGACTTGGTGTGTAGTGGCTCCGCAGACAGCACTGTAAGAATTTGGAGAGGTTTCGGTCGAGATTACTGTTGTCTGGCGGCGTTGGAAGGGCATAAAGCTCCTGTCAAGTGCTTGGCGGCGAGTTTTGATCAATATGACCAATCAAATTCATCGTTTGTGGTTTACAGTGGGAGTCTAGACTGTGACATCAAAGTGTGGCAGATCAGTAGTCCTCTTCTATAGGAGACCTATTTTGTAAACATGGTCCAATTCTGTACATTGATGGAAACTATTTGTCCATTTCTTCTGATCTGGGTCTTGATTACTACTTCTACATACCAGTAAAACAATATGAATATAGTCTTCCCTAACATGCTAAACAGAGGTTGTAGCTTATTTTTTTTCATACGGCGGGTGGATTCTGCTATGTTTGTTTAGACTTTAGATGTCTATGACTTATCAATTATAAGAACGTAAAATATGACAAGTTGGAATGTAATAAGAATCTAAAATTGTAGTGGGCGGAGAACACGTGTCTATGTTGTTACAGGGGAATAGAAGATCTCAGGCGTTTGTTACAGGGTCAGAAGTTGTCATCAGACATGGTCTTTCCAGGTTGTTTTGGAACTTGCCCAATATGGCTCAAAGATAAATGATATGGAAGCTTCCCTTCAACACGCTGATGGGTTAAGAGTTGCTTAAATTCTTTTTATTGATTTGAAGAGCTAAAAGTTAACCGTAACTGTCTCGTGAGACTAAATATAAATACTGCAAACCTCCTATTTGATTACCTAATGGACTAGTGACGTTAAATAATTATTTTTGAATCCATCTCTCAATTTGATGGATTGAGTCCATTTCTCAATTTCATGAATCAGCCTTGTGATTCACTAACAGAGTAATCTTCTTCTATCAGGTTAAAATTGTAAAATAACATATAAGCTTTGGATTAACAGGAGGCGAAAAATGCAAGAAAAAATGAATACAGAACGATCAGGATTCACTGGGCACAAAGCAACATGACTAAGACGCATCAAATTGCTGGTTTTCTTGCATCATAGGCAAGGCAAAGCTTTCTTATGATGAAGCCAGAGGGAGAACAATTAACAATTCCAAAAAAGGAGCAATAATTCGCTACCTTTAATATAAATAAACATTTTTAGAACATAAACTATTATAGAAAAGAAGAAAACAACCTAATTGGGATTAAAAGATACCAGAAAGTTAATTGATCAAAGACAAGTTGCTTTCTTTGGCTATAAACTAATAATTCATGGGGCATCACTTGGCAGAATAAGCCCTCACAAAGATTTACCTTGCTTAACCTAATAGCCTGACCAACATAACCATGTACAAGTGGAGGGAAAGTTAGGTGAAAGCGTTTTTCCTATGTCACCCTTATTATTCTAACCTACTCTATTTCCTGAGTTCAAAATTCACTCCTTTTATTTCGAGCATACCTGGAGATGGATAACCATCTGATACAACTCTAGCTATCTAAGTTCCTAAATTACTTGACTTTCAATTATTCATCTTCTACAAGACATAAGCTTTAGTGCAAACATGCTTTTGCCACATGAACAAGCAGCCAATATCAATCCAATTCCCGGATTACTTTTAACCTAATAGAGGAAAGAAGCGAGAAAGTAGTAACACGTTTGCAAAGGACGACGTGAGAATTTAAAGATTCAAAAACTGCAAGTATTTTGATTGCTCAATCAATGGTGAAACGTATGAAAGTGCTGACACCTGGCACTCAAGATAAGAAGTACAAGATAATGTCCACCATCACTCATAAGAGAGTAGATATAATCTTATGACATAAGTTGAATCATAAACAAGTGATACAAGGGGTGCAATAAATTATGAACAATTTGCAACAACGCATAAAATACAAATTAGTATCAGCTTCAGGCATGTAGACTAATCCACAGGTTGTTTGAGCTTTGAAACGTTTCAAACAAACATATCCCGTATGAATGATTCACGTCATTTTCCCATTTTGCCTGACAACAGTCAAGAATTTGCATTCATGATCCAACGAGAACCAGGTGAAGTTATCAATCTAAACAGAGCTCCGTTGTTTGACGTATCTAGACAGACATCAATTGTAGGATGTTGTGCCTACTGAGAAACATAACTATTGCTGAATTTAAGTAACCAACAACACATTCTCGACATACAATCTATAAAATTGTAAGAAACAGGGAGTATTTTTCCACGAGAATGTCCTTTACAACGATGACTGAAGGATCGCATATGTACCGGAAATAAAAATTGCAATTACATATTTTATCTATTGTGTTGAATGATTATATTCATAATCATAATAGGCATAATAAATATTTAGAATGTGAAGATTACTTGTTACGAAACTTCAAAAATACAAAACTTCTATGTATTCTATACCGAAAAATATGTCCTGCTTTTTACACTTAATATGGCTTTGAATAAATTTAAGAATCCTTTCTTCAAGAACGAAGAAAACAATTTTCGTTTTATCTCTTTCATATTTGTTGCGTACAGAAAAATAAGAAAAATAAAAAACACACTTTCTAAAAAATTGAAAGCCTTAAGGACTGCTTGGTTCCACTTCTGTTTTTTTGTTTTTTTTGTTTCTGTTTCTTGTTTTTTGTTTCTGTTTTTTTTTTAATGAAAACCTATTTAGTTGAGATTTGTAATATAAAAACTGAAAATAAAAACCTGTTTGGTTGAGATTTCTAATAAACTCATTATTATTATTATTATTAATTATTGTTGTAAATTTTCTACTTACTATTATTATTATTATTAAACTCATTATTATTATTTTTATTATTCTTATTAATTTTATTTTTATTATTTTTATTATTGTATTATTAAACTCATTATTATTATTATTATTATTAATAAGTTATTCTTATTCTTATTAATTTTTATTTATTTATTATTATTATTATTAATTTTAAATAAGTTATTCTTATTATTCTTATTATTATTTATTGTTAATAATATTATTATTAATAATTATTATTAATTATTGTTATAAATTTTCTACTTA
>JANZLD010000006.1:68927948-68951645 GCA_026413575.1 Erythroxylum carthagenense
ATAATAATAATTTAATTAATTAATTAATAATAATAATAATAAAGATTAAAAAATCTAAACTTAATTTATAGTATTTTGACCAAATAATTATTAATAAAGTTGGAGTCCCAAAAGCTGTTGAGAACTCAATTTAATATATTTTTCAAAAAATACTTTTACTATAAAAAAATTCTCCTTACAACTCAATTTATTTATAATTTGAAACTAATTCAAATAATCATTAAGCACACAAAATATTAATTTTTAGACACAATAAACCATTTCACTGCCCACAATTGGCCCATTGACTAAGTGATAATCTAACAGATGACGCTATCTATTCCATTTTTTTTAACTCTCCTATTAATTTAATCAAATTAAACTCTTTAAGTTAATTAAATCTCTGTAAAAAATTATTTTAAATTATATTTTTCAATATTAATTTCCAGCTTTTTAAATGTATCAAATCATTCTATTTTAATAAGAATTTACTTAAAATTATGTTAAAAGCTTGATGTTCACGTGGAAAATGCTGTTGCTTTACCTTATTTGCACATTTGGTTCTCCATCGGGGATGGAAAGCTGGCTCTTTTTATTTCCTTCTGATACAACCTTCAGTTTTTATAAGCAAACTCTTATTTGATTTAATCATTTCAGAACACCTATTAGTTACAAATTCTGTTTGAGACACCACCACCACCACCTTCTGCTAAACATGTAAGCGTTACCAAATCTTCAATTCCATGGGAATTAATTAACCTGCCTCTATCTCCAAGGCTTATCTGTACCGAAGACCACAGGCTTTTACAATACTCAAAAACCTCTCTTTGATGAGTCCATTTGCTTTTACGCTACATGGTATGAAGATCGTAGCCATGATTAGCTGCTTGATTCTGAGATGCTTTTCAAGGATGGTTGCCATGTTCTTGATCTGACTGTTGCAGAGTTGACAGAGACCACTGCTCTTGGTCTGTTCCTTTCATGTTGGGTCATCTGAAAGTGGCAGGTGATTGGAAAAATTTAAACTTGAAACAACATCCTTAACATCTCGTTCTGGTTAACAAGATCTAATAAAAAAATTTGAGAAAAATAAACGACATGAGGCTAAAAGATGGTTTCTTGTTAATGCCCATAGTATGCAAAAATTTACAATCTTCTGCAAATGTATTTACCTGATTTTCCTCATCAAGCTCGGATCCTTTTTGTTCCGAATCCAACCCTGAAGTCTGTTTCTCTCTCCCCCTTTCTAGCCTTTCACCAGATTCTGACTGGTTTTGCATCAGTTTCGCTTGCTTCTTTGCTCTCAATCCTTTCATAACCTCTAAACCACCCCCGGAGACAACAAAAGAATTCGTTACAAATCGAAACTTTAAAAACCGAAGACAAAAAAAATAAGGTAGAAACTGAAACTCAACACACCTTGGGTGGTGATGAGCCTATAAACATGCCCAAGAGCAAGAGTATCCGTAGGCTTGAGAAGCTTAATTCTGGTTAACCGAACAGAACCATTGTTGTTACTGTGGGTGTGGGTGTCATCTGTAGACCTGTTGTTGGGACATTGTTGAGCATTGGTTGTTGATGGGTACAAGGTGGTGGAGAGAAGAAGGGCAACATAATGACCAGGGTTCATCTTCATAATCTCACTAGCACTAACAGGCAAATAGAACCTCTCTACTTTGCCACTTGGGTGTTGCACCACTAGAGTTGCTGCATCTACTGCTTGACAATTACCCATCTCTCTAACGCTCTCCCCCTTCCTCTGTACCTCCAAGTAGAGAATGAAGAGATAAAAAGTGAGGAAAGTACAAGCAGAGGAGACTGGAGTATTGTAGCTTCGAGTATCTTTTATAGCCATTAATAGTACCCACCAATATCGATCTTTTCAAGTGGTAAATGGCTTCCTGTTTTATTCAGAAAAGGCTAGCTTTTCTAAATCTATGGTCCAAAATGGCTGTAGCGAGTGGGGCTACACAAGTCACCAACGTTTATCTTATACCTAGTCAAGGTAGAGTTTTGAAGGCTTCTAAAAATATATATCAACATACAAGCATTTAAAATTTCTAGAAGAATGGATCCTTGTTCATAATTTAGCTTTAAAAAGATTTGAATTGAGAAACTATATTTGGGAGGGAGCCTCTCTTTAATTTTCTTCATTAATGATTGAGAGATTAGGTAGGATATTCCATTACGAGAGAAACATTGAATCACTTGTGCATTATTAGTCAGAATCGCAAGACCGCCCTCAACATAATATGTGAGGAAGTTGTGTTAAATTTTGGTAATGAAGGAAAGGAAAGGAGGAGAATAATGGAGCTCTCACATGGCAATGGTGTGGTGAGCTGTGGTTGGCTGGCCAAACAAAAGATCATGGTAAGTTGGTAACCCCAAGATAGATGCGATAAACAATGTAATTATACTTGGATTCTGCCTACTGCTATACGGTAATAAGATGCATAATGAAAGAAGTGAGTGGTCATTACTCATTGTGATAGGTACACTGCTGGGCGGTTTTGACATTTGAAGCATCAAAACATGAAATGGGTGGGGAAGAGAGACGTGGGCACTCCTTAATTTATTCACTCACCTTTATAGAATGTGGCGTCACATTTGGGCCTGAAAAGTTATGCAAGTATTCTTGTGTTCTTCTTGCAAAAGTAAAGAATCCCATCACTTCTTCTATTGTTAAAAAAGCTGCCTCTTTTGTTTAATCTTTCTCATAAAGCTTTTACCTTTCTGTTTTAATTTGGTATCCTATGGCAAAAGTTTTAGATTATCCCCATCAGGTTAAAAGCCATAATACATAGCTCAAAAACAGTTCAGGAATCTTGTTGCACTTCAGTATTTATATGCTGTTTTTGAAAAGCTTGAAGATGGGCTGGCAATTGGCAATTGGCATTTGGCAAGCAACCATAATGTGAGCCACCTGGAATGTGGTACCAATACCAATACGTATGATGAATATAATTTGAACCCAACCCAACAGAATTGGAACTGGAAGTGAGAGTGAGTTGTGCATGATTTGACCCTGCACAATGATTCCTGAGTTCTTCCCTTGTGTTTTAACGAGGCAGCAAAATGATGTGCCTCCATGCCTTGGTTTCCCAATTTGGGAACAAAAGAGTGCATCAAGTTGTAGACCTTCACTGGTCCTTCAGATTTTCCTGTCCTCGACCTCTGACAATGTTATCTTTTTTGTCACCAACTTGTATATCTCATTTCCTTTACTTTTCCAGCTTTGCACTGTTATTTTCTTACCATTTCCTTTTCCTCTTACTATAATGCTTGTACGTATAATTGTGAATGGGATATGTGCATGATACTACCTAATGTTATAAACAAAACAACAATTTTAGTTCAGATGAAATTAACTCAGGTGGCATGCATCTTGGGTGAAAAAAATATAATGATGTTCCTCAAACCTAAGCAGGCGAACTTAGATTCATTAGAAAAGTTGAATATCTACCTGGGAATTGCGTTTAACTGAAACAAAACAGAAGTAATCTCTCCAGATTACACTGCTGATTCTCCATATCTTTCAGTGATCTGATTATATATTACTTTAGCGACTCTTATCATCGCAACTCACGGACTCAAAGCAGACCTTACTACCTTAGTAGTCGCGCAACTCGAGAAAAAAATTCCAGGCGAGCTACTGGGTGGAAGATACATTAAAATAGACTTGAAACTAAAGACTCTGAAAGATTCTGGTTAGGAGCTCCAAGTTCTCATGACACGTTAATGGTTTCAGGTTTCCACGTACCTTATGTACATTAATGAATGATTTATTAAAACAACCTGAGTCGGATTAAATTAAAATACCACAAAAGTTAATCTTAATGGTCAAGTAGGAGGGGCGGCCATGTGAAAAGGTTAAGAACTGTAGGTGCCCAACTTTAATGAGATACTTGTTTTCTGATTGTAAGGTGTGCGGAGGCATTGACATTAAATATATTATTACACCAAAGATCATAACTTGTCTTTGTGCAGAATCTGCAGAGCCATAGATAATCACATCAGAAGTCCAACATTTCCATTTTGTTTATTCTTTGATCCAAACATACAAAATATGTGGGTAGCATTCAGCTTCTTCTCCTTTTCACAAATTGAAATGGGAAGGGAATAGGTACGACATTTGTTGGTCCCCATTGTTACTAGATAACTTGGCATTTATGGTTTTAATTCTTCTATTTTAGCCTTCTTTATATTGAAATATCGTCACCTAACAACACATACAGTGTTTTAGGGTTCCTGTGACGAGGTGTACTTTGTTTCTTTCACCAATATGCACCAATAATACATGACAGAAACCAAAAATTGAGCTAGGTGTCTTTTGTAGCTTTGTGTCAGCTGGTATATGAAGTAAGCTGAAGATCTCCAACTCCAACAATACTTTCTGTTTGCACCTAATGGGATCCTTGGCAAACAACAAAAAAATCAGAGAAGTAGTGTATCATTAGAAACCATAGGAACTAGTCACTTGAATTGTTAATTTATCAAGTAATGTATTTGACATATATAATTTATATTATTTACATATAGTTAGGATTTTATTCATTACACACTTAAAGATAACAACCTTCTTCCTTCTAAAAACCTTTATATATGGTCCAAAACAGTGATGCTGCTCAAACTCAATGATGAGGCACTCTTGGATTAAAAGAATGGTGTCTGATCTTCATGCAGGGTCCACTGCTGAGTGGGGTTTGATGCCTTAACCCCAATTTTAGTTTTAAAGTAAGATTAGTGCGGTTCTGATTGGTGTTTCCAAGAATTCTCTGAGCCTAATGTTGACTGTAAAGTGAGTGATTAGTGATATCTAGTTATCATCATTTGCTGTGTGCTTGGAAGTTGGGACTTGGGAGGGTCTTTACTGCAATATAAAGCATCGGCTTTTGCAGGAATTAGCACCAGCGCTTAGTCTCTTACTTCCCACTTTGTCTCCTCGGCCTTTCTTTACTACTTTTTTGCAGCATCTACGCTCTATCAATGTCCCCCTCTGAACTCCACTACCTACTTCGTACCTGAACCAGTTCATACCATTTTTTAATTAATCATCTTATTTAGATCCATCAAAAGTTGAGAACTTTGTTGGTCCTAACTAAATAAAAACAAGAATTCCTCCTCCCCTTCCCTATCTTTCCGAAAACATTTTTGAACCTTCAACATTGTTAAAAAAGACAAATTAACGTGTAGCCCAAAACCTTAGGACTGTATGTTAGTATTTGACTCAAAACAGTTCTACAAATTTCATGATCAAATTAACTTAAACACGTAAAAACATAACAATAACAAACAACAACATCCAGTAAAAATTTCACTAAAACAAGAAGTTTGGAGAGATTCAGTAATACGCAGCTTTATCCTAGCTAACTGAGAGATTATTTCCAAATGACCAACTTGAAACGTAAGAAAAACATGATAATAAATTCATAAAATCATTAACATAATAAATCAACAACTAAAATAATTATAAAAAGTAGCCTAACCTAAATCCATAATATGATGTAATCATTTTTAGAAAATAGGTCTTCAGTTGTAGACTATGTCTTCAATTAGAGTTTACTATCAGAAATGTCCTTACTCTTTCAAATTTTACTTTTAATATGATTGAAGTCTTTCAATACAATTCAAAGCTTACCATCAAAAAAAAAATTGAGTTGGTTCTTGTTGTATCAAACTCAAATCTTCAATAAATCTTTTAGGCTATATGATGTGATTTAATTTTATAATAGAAGTAACAAACTCAGCTTCCAATATTTTAAACTGTGTTTCTTACTTCTTGAATCGCAACTAAAGTAATAACTAATTGTAATTTTTAAATTGTCATCTTAACCTATCCAATTAATATTAGAAAAACTTATTAACTTAAGAATTTTGACAATTTACATAATTAACTTTATAGTTAACAATTCCTTTGATGTATCTAATTAGACATTTAGTAATTTGCACATATTCCTTGCTTGCACAATGTATAAACTTGGGCAAAGAAACTTAAAGCTTATATAGTACCAGATTTTTAAGAAGTGAAGTATGCAAGGCATCTAATTAAACACTTGTAGCGATTATCATCCACCTTAGTAAAACCATCATTCTTGCCATACTTGACTCTAGGTTGTATAAGAGGTCATTAGATCTGCAATATTCTATATGGAACTTTTCTGACATTGTTTGGCATCTTTTCACTGATTAATGAAGATTTACTTTTTTAGTCTCACTTCCAAACCAAGAAAGTAACACATCAATTCCAAATTAGTCATATCGAATTCCTTCAACATATGAACTTTAAAAATACCAATAAACTTCTAATTGTTACCTATGACTAAAAGATCATCAACATAAATAAAAACAATAATTAAATCAACTCGGTCTTTTTTTTATAGATAAAGAGCTGCTTTATTAAGACTTTTAACAAATTTTAAATTTAATATGTGCTTATTTATACAACTATACTAAGTTCCTGATATCTGTTTGAGACCATACAAAGTCTTCTTAAAAAAATATACCTTCTCTTACCTTTGCAAAACAAATCCTTCATGTTGCTAAACATAAATCTCCTTTATAAACAAAACCATTAAAAAATGTCAAACTTCTCTTCAAACAAATTAAAACACTTTATATCCTTTTTTTGTTAAAATAGCATGTAATAAATAAATTATGTCAAATTTTATCATAGGAGTAAAGGTTATAGAGAAGTCCACACCAAATACGTATGCATAACCTGTTATAACAAGCCTTGATTTATGTTTGTTTATTAATCCATCAACATTAAACTTAGTCTTGAATACTCCTTTTACCTAATAATCTTTCTATTTTGAAATCTTTCAACAAGCTATCAAGTTTGATTTTTTTATTATTAAAAGCTCTTCCTCCATGGCAGCAATCCATTTGTGTTCCTGAATTCCTTATTCAATATTTTTTGGTTCTAGTAGTGCAACATTGAATCTTATATAAATATTAAAAACCAATATAGTGTCTCTAATTTTTTGCTCATTAACACCTTCATTGTCGGACATTAGACAACTGAAATATTGATCTTCATCATTTGCTTTTTAGTTCCACTGTTCTTTTTCCAATAAGACGACATCTTTACTGATAATAATTTTCTTTGTCTGAGGCTAAGATTTCTATATGCATCAGAGTTGTCTTTATAAGCTATAAAAATTCTAAGTTCAAATTCTTTATCTAGTTTATCCTTGTTAACATAAAGAATTAAGATAAACACAGACAACTAAACACTTAAAAGGTCTATAACCAAATCATGCTTTATAATGTGTCCGATTGCGAAATGCTTGAATTGGTGATCTATTTTAAAAACAATAATAATATTAGTCACCCCAGTCCAAAATATTTTAAGGAAATCCTTCTTATGTAGTAAGCAACAAGTCATCTCTATAATGATTCTACTTTCCTTTCACTAACTCTTAACATAATGTAGGAAATAGTGAGTTGATGCTCTTCATCCTTTTCACAAAATTTGTTAAATTGATCTGACATATATTGCTTTTTGTTATAATACTTTATCACAACTATCTTACAACCACTTTGATTTTCTACCCAAGTTTTAAATCTCCAAAACACATCAACTACTTTAACTTTAAACTTGAGAAATTATATCCAATATATTCTACTTAAATCATCTAGAAATGCAATATAATACTTACTGCATTTAAGAGATGACGTGTTGAAAGGCCCTCAAAGGTCAATATATATGAGCTAAAGCTTATATAAGGTGCTCAAAGCCTTTTGTGGAAAGAGTAGCCTTATTTGCTAACTAAATTGAAAAGTTTTGTAACTTAAGATTCTTTCTTCCAATGGATCCAATTCAAGCATCAATCACATTTTTTCATTGCAAGGACACTAGAATAATAATAATGCCCCAACCTTTTATGTTAAATGTTAGTGATTCTTACAAAAACTTGATATGCTACTTATTCTTTTTGCATTAGTTCAATCAATAAGCTCTTTCCCTTCATTTTAATAGAAAATAATTTGCAACTTTGATCATACATGTCATGTTCTCAAAATTCAATTAAAAACCTTCTCCAAGAAGAGTTTCATTACAGCAAAACCTTTACCTTTCACAAATATATATTCTTCATTTCTAAACCATGGTTTGGAAAGTGATGTTTTCTCAAGTTCTTTGAAAAACTCTACATTCTTGGTCATGTGGCTAAATTTCACCTTGGTTGTTGGTTATATAGCACGAAGCCATAAACAACTACTACTCCTCTTGATTGACAAATATATTTTTATTCACTTATTGTTGCTCTAGCAGTTGGAATGAGAATGGTTGATTTTGCCACAAAATTTTGAAAAGAAGGATGATTGACTCCTTTATTATTACTTGCTCCACTGGTACTTACATTACTAATTTTGGTCTGAGAGTTCCATTACTGCCAACATCTACAGCAGAATTATATTTGTTTTTCCTCCATTTTTTTCTCTTGACCTTTTCTAAGATCATGAGTCTGCAAATTGGCTTATATGGAACTTTCAAAAGTTTCCTTTCCTTTATTATGTCTTCTTTGTTTATGAGCTTATATATAATTTAAGAAGCTTTCCTAATATAATTTGTACAAGGTCTCAGATTTCCTTTAATATAAATCTTAGTTTCAGACCTTTCAGGTAGAGTGACTAGAAGCTTCTAAATTACATTAATGTCAAGTATATCTTTTCCAATAAGGTTAAACTTGTTAAGAATCTTCAACAACAAATATGCATCCTCCTTGGAAGTCTCACAGCCTTTCATTTTTTACAGCTCAAATTCTCCCTTTAAATTCAAGTCTCTTATGTTTTTTATTCTTGTATTGCCTTGAAATTCTGACTGAGATATTCTTATATTTGAAAAGTTGTTTTTAAGTTCATGATCTCGAAAAACAAATTTTTAGACACAATTCAATAAAGGCAAATTTAAGCATTAAACTTTTTTGAAGTTCTTTCTTAATGATTCTTGATTTGTTGCATTGTAAGATTTTTAGATAATAGTACCAACTCCTTTACCATTGCTTCCCAAAGATTTCAAATAAACAAGTTATTACAAGAGAATATTTAAACTAAGTAAGGAAGTGTTTAGGGTTAAGTACCACATATTAAATGTATATGTTAAATACAAGATATAAAACTCGAAAGAAAATGTTTAAAAGACCTATAAGAAAGAGAAGGATCTCTCTATGTAAGATCATCTACCCATATTCTAGTATGCCAAAGTTTTCTATTGAGGGTCACAACCTCAGTAAGTTCTAACAATACCATATCATTCTCGATCACCTCCTCCTAATTCTTCATCGGCCTTCCTTTTTTTCTTTTGCAATCCTTAGGTACAATCTTCTCACTAAAGAGTCAGGATGTTTCCTGTTAACACATACGAACCACCTAAGTCTTACCTTTCTCTTAATTTTCCATTAATATTAGCCACCCTTAATTTGTTTCTTACTATTTCATTCCTGACTTTATCTCTTATGATAAGGTTACACATCTAACGTAACATTTTTATCTCCATCACCATTAACTTGTGACTATGCACCTATTTGATAGGTCAACATTCTGCCATATAAAGCATGCCTAATCGTTAAATGATAGAATTCACCTTTGAGCTTGAATGATATCTTTTTGATATATAGAACTCCTACTGCATTGCTCCATTTAAGTCACCTTAATCTGATACGATAAACAATGTCTTCATTGATCTCTCTATTGCTTTGAATTATAGATCCTAAAAACTTGAAACGTTCTTTTGTGGCATTACTTTTGAGCCATTATTTACATTCACATTGAAAGCCACCCTATAGCCTTAAAAGTTATACTCTAAGTACTCAGTTTTAGTCTTGCTCAATTTCAAACCCTTCGACTCCAATGCATCCCTCCAAAGTTCTAACTTGACATTGACATCTTTTTTTATCTCATCCATTAAAATAAATTCATCAGCAAATAACATACATCAAGATATATCTCTTTGGATATTCTTTGTGAGCTCATTCATCACTATTGCAAACAAAAAGGGTCTCAGTGAGGAGCCCAATATCTATAGAAAAATGCTCTATTTTTCTTCCTATCATCCTTACTATAGTCTTAACACCTTCATAATATCCTTAATAACATGTATATAAGTCATAAGAACTTCTTTAACTTCTAAACACCTTCACATAATTTTTCTAAATAACTTGCCATAAGCCTTTTCAAAGTCAATAAAAATCATGCGTAGGTTATGATATCTTTCCTTATAATATTCCGTTAATCTTCTAAGGATCTGTAAAGTTTCTATCATTGACCTTCTTGGTATAAACCAATGGTTCTTTGAGATAGATGCATCCTTTCTCACTCTCTTCTCAATCACCTTTTCTCATAACTTCATGTTGTGACTAAGTAGTCTGATGTTTCTATATTTGTTACAGCTTTAGAAGTCTCATTTATTCTTGTATAAAGGAATTAGCATACTAAGTCTCCACTCATTCGAAATTTTGGATGACTTAAGGATTACAATAAAATGTTTTACTAGCTAAATAAGACCCTCTTTGCCTAAGCTCTTCAACACCTCTATGAATATCTCACCAGGCTTTGTTACCCTTCCACTCTTCATCCCCCTCTAAGCTTTTTTAATATCTTTCCTTGTGGTCTGTCAGTAACAAATAAAGTTGTGATACCTATTAGACGTACTAAGATCACATAAAGAGATATTATCCTCTACGCCTTCATTAAAAAGGCTATAAATTATTTTTATCGTCTTCTCTTGATATCATTTTCAGTCACTAGCACCTACCCTACTTCATCTTTTATACAACGAACTTGATTTAAGTCTCTCACTTTATATTCTCTAGTTCTCACCAACTTAAAAGTATCTCCATATTTAGTCTATATGACCATTAAAGTCTCCTCCTAAAATAACTCTCTCATTAGGAGGAATCTGCTGGATCACCTCATCTAGCTCTTCAAAGTATTAACGCTTAAGTTGTTCATCTAACCCTATTGAGGGTGTATAAGTACATACCATATTGAAAACAACATCTTTTATCACAATTTTTAAGGACAAAATCTTATTATTAGTTCTCTTTATCCCCTACAATATGATGTATAAGTTCCTTGATAACCAAGATGCCTACCTCATTATGTTTTCTCGAACATCCTGAATATTAAAGTTTAAATTCGTTAATCTCTTTCACTTTAATCCCTATCCACTTTGTCTCCTAGATATACGCTATATGAATATTATATTTATTTGAAATACTTGTATACTTTATTAAAAAAGATGTATAGATTTCATTAATCAAACTGACCTAAACGCGTGAAAATTAAGATAGAAAATTTACAAATTTATGGATCATAACAAATCAACAACTAAGATAACAAAACATAAAATAAACTAATGCAACAATATTTCTAAAAATAGGTGTTAAATTGTAGACCATATCTTCAATTAGAGCCTATCATTATCATTCCTTGACTTTTTCAAGTTTTATTTTAAACACATTTGACATATGTCAAATCAAGAATTAACTTTAACATCTGGACATGATCAGGGTATCTGCAACTATTTCCCACCTTCATCAGGGCATATTTCCAATACTGTCTCCTTAAAAATAATACAATTTTGGAACTCCACTTCACCTGGTGGTCCTTTTTTATATTTAAAAGTCTCCATATGCTAAATTCTTGCATTTGAATCCCAAGTGTTTTGAGGTCGTGTTTAAGTTTTGAATTTGGTCTTTAAAAAGCTATTTAAATAAAACTCAACTTCAGAATTTTGACTTATCGAAAAGAGTTCCTAAGTACATAACTTGTGATACATAACATACACAATTTATTTAAAGCAAACAGGGCCTCTGTTGGGTTACCATTTTATAGCTTTCTGGCTTTCTTCCAAGCAGTCGTTACTGCAAACGAACCATTCAACTTATCGGTTTAAATTCTTCATTTGGATGGTTTCTTGAATGACATATAAATCCTTTTAGGTTTAAGTGATATCGGCAGCCCTTGTCTGAGTGTGAATTTAAAAACGACTTTCAACAGCTGCTTAAACCTTGATTCAGCTTCCATGTTCTATCTCTTTGCCATCAGCTTACGTTTTTGTTATGCTCGCTTGTTTTTTTGACCAATGCTCTACACACAGAGAAACTAGACTTGCATGTAATTTTCCCATTTCTCACTTCTACATTCCCAACCTCCTTGTCCCTCAACAATAAATCAACTCCATTTTCCTCCATGGAATTCTCTGACGGTCACTTTCTATCTAACAAGTCTTTGTTACATTCTATCACCCGAGTTATTTGTCATTATCAAGGGTCCATGATACGAGTCCTGTGATTCATATCAAATTTGGAAGACCTGAGAGTTGGCAACCCTGCCACCACGTTCTCATGATCAAACCTGTGATTCATGTTAAACCTGTAGTCCTCCATCGCCAAATAAATGCTTAAGGTCCCATTTCACCACACCATTTTTCCACAGCTATCGTCAGTCAATGGCCGTAACTATCTTGGGTGACTTTTTCAGGTACCCAGATCAGAATTCTAAACAACAAGCTGACCATAGGATTGTGAGAATGGACTTGTCGGAAATATTTCATCTACTAACACAAAATATGAATTAGATAAATGGACATGCAGGGAATGGAATGTCTGAATGGAAACAAGATCAAGGTGGAAAAACAACTGAGCTACGAAAACTGCTTCGTTGCTGCTACAAGTGCATTTCTTTCATTGGATTTACAAGAACAAATTCAACAAATGTTAAAAGTACCCTATAAAGTCTCGATGCTATACTGCTGTATAGCGTGTGATAAGTTTCACAAAAGAGGGAACAATCGCAAGATTGTCATGTGATCTCCTGAATGGCACTTTGAATAAGATTTAATCCCATATCATACCGATGGGAAGTACTTGTTGAGATTGAAAGGCAGGGAATAAAATTCTTCGCTCCTTATATCACCTTTGAACGTGCGGAATTTGTCCCACCAATGCTTACCCCTATCTTTCCTAGTATTCTTTTTGTGCAGGGTGTTGTCCAGGAAATATGCGACACAGCCCGCAACAAATGCTTCTGACGAGAAAGGAACATTCACCATATCATTGAACTGCCAAGAAAAACCATGAATTCTTTAGTTAGCTTCTTGTATTAGTTTTCCCAAACAAGAGCAACTGAAGCCTAAGTAATCACAGCTTACCCATCTTGCTGTTGTGTGGACTGGACCATAGCCATTAATTGCTGTGTACTCGTTGAAATATTGTGGTATGGACAAACCAAGGAAGACAGAGAAGCCCAATATGAACTTTGTTCGGAAGGTGTTGAGATTGCAGAACTGAAGAAAGCTCAGACCTCCAGCACCTAGATATACATAATGCCATTACTAAAACCCCAACAAATTAAGAATCCATGACTTCAAACCGTCAAAACTTCACGTACCCACGTAAGCAAAGAAAAGGCAATACAATGCAGCAATAATTGGGGGTGGAATTGAAGCAAATACTGCCCCAAATTTTCCTGCAGAAAGACACCACAAAGTTTAATGGTATACAATGTACTCTCAGAAAGATATGAACCATAACAAGCTCTAAAGAAACTCTTCAAAGTTAATAAGACTAACCCAGAATGGAAAAGAAAAGCATAAATCCAGCAGATATCTGGACAACCCTACGGCTGCCAACTCGTGTCAAGGCCAAAAGACCAGCATTTTCTCTGTTAAAAAAAAAGGTCAATACTCTTATCAAAAAATGTCACATATCCATTTTTTTTAAAAAAGTACACATTATCAAAAGAAAGTTTTCTGGGCGAGAATCTTACACAGACACAGAGGATCCATTCACTGTTCCAAACAACCCAGAGAGCAATATAGCAACTCCCTGGGAAGAAATAAAATGTTAACACAGAAAAGGAAAATTAGTTTTCACTCAAGTTGAAGCTTTTCTAACTCCGGGGGTTAGTTTTCAGTCAAAAGTGGGTGCGTGCAACATAAGGTCAAGAAGTATATATATGTATGTATGTATATATAAGATCAAGAAGTCAATGCGGGATCTAAGAACCCAAACTCATGAAACAGTTACATAAAACAAAGATTTTTATTTCTCACATAAACCAATTATTTTCAGTTACCTGCCAACCTATACCACGACTAAGAACAGAAGGGGGCATTGGAGTTGCACTTGCATATCTTGACACCGCAATAAAGGCACCAGTAGACTGCAAATTTGTAATGCATAATGAATAAAATTCATGTACTATATAAGATAACAATGTAAATAAGCACCAGAATCCGTCGTCACAATCTTAAACTGTAGCAATTCATGAGTTTGGCAGGCACAAGCACACACAAAAATAATGTTGACAATGATTTGGTAAAAACTGCAACCTGTAAAACTGGTTGAAGTTTGCAAAACAAGTTTGCTTACAGATGGAGCTGGATTTCAGTACCCAGTAGATTCTAGATTTCAGCTCAATAGCAAGTACAAGGACCCAATTAGTATTCACATCATAATGCCATGGGCAACAGGAAAGTAAATACTTATTTCCTGCTGGAATGGATGGATAGGGGTAGTAAGGGGAAATATCACCAGTGAAAGAACAAAACAGTTTTGATGCCAATTACTATGTGATGCAATTCTTAGTTTTAAAACTGTACACGTGGGAAGAAAAAGTAGAAGAAGAGAAAAATGCCAACCTCAACAAGAGCAACAAAGGATGCCATCATCATAGCAAAGGCTTCACCGGCATCAAATGAAGGTGGGCCCCATTGAAAGGGATAAGGAACTCTGATCCTGATCCAAAATGATCCAACGGACATAAGTCCACATAGTTGGTCAATCGTTTGAGTTACTTGTACAGTATCCGAGCCATTCTCAGGCCATAATAAAAGTTACAAAAAGCTAAACCAGAACTCAAAACTAGAATTTTAAGATAATTTGTTTGATTCAAGAAATTGATATGGATAAGGAACAAAATTAGTTCAATTCAAGGAGGAACTTATCTCCAATTTCTAGCTCTAGCAATTGATTTGGGACAATTAATTCATATGAATGATCTAAGGTATATTTACTAAGAAAGATCATCTAACTTCTGCCTTCCAAATCAATATGCAACACATGAAGTTAGACCAAGTTAAATCAATAAATCAACAGCAAAAGTTGAACAGCTGATGAGAGTCTGAACTTATAGTCTTACTCTATACACGAGCGCAAAAAGATATGAATATTAAAACAATGATAAAAAATCCTAAGTTTTGCAGTTGGCCCTAACTACTTAACTTGAATGGTCTGACAATTAGTTTTACTAGGTAAACCATTCCACAGAAGCCTCTTAAAAATCACAACCACAGATTGGACACTATATATTTCACTGAGTCTTTTTACATGATATAAAAGCTAATACCGCATAAATAGTTTCCATCAATAGATGTGACATAATAAAAAATAAATAGAAAGTTGTCCTGCTGTCTGACTTCAAACCTACCATGGAGCAGCATCAATGAGTCCAGCACGATCAGTTCGACATGTTGCTTGTGTCTTGGGAGCTGCACCATTATAAGCCCCACCTACAGTAAGTAGGTATGCATAAATCCATACAATGACCACAGCAAAGATGACAGCAAAACGATCAAACACATTCTTCCCCGCCTTCAACACATGAGGCATATACTGCAAAACGAACAAGAAAGTTACTCAGCCCAATGACAATCCTTTGTCATATTGTTGAAGCGGAAATAGCTGACAGAAATGTGATTCTAGTAGTAACAGCACAATTTACCTGAGAAATAAATACTAATATGATGAGCTCTGGCAATCCAATCTCCACACATTTGGCGACCTAAGAATCCAACAAAAAATGAAAACCGAGAGTGTAAAAAAGTATTAGCAAGGAATAGGGTAGCCCAACAGTAAGCTCCTCCCACCTAGGACAAGATCCTGGATTCAGACTCACCCCTTCCCCATGCAGTCAAAGTTCCTTGTCTTAAGAAAAATGACCCATTCCTAACCAACCTCCACACCCCCAACCCACAACCACAAAAAAAAAAAAAAAGAAGAGAAGAAAGATGTTTGCACATGTCAGCATGTGCTACCCCTCATTATGCACATGCAACAATACAAAGCTTACCCCAGGAAAACCAAGCTCATACAGGCCAAAACCAACTAGAGCAACCAAAGGCACAGCTGAAAGTGGACTTAAGAACCTGAAAAATGGGAATAAAATCTTAGTATAGACAGGATTGTTCTCACACCCAAGTATTACCTTACTAAGCTTAATGCAACTCCAACTACTTGAGCATTCAAATGTTAATAATGTATAACCCATATAAGTGTAATGCCATTCAAAAACGCACTTGGCTTATATAAGCTAGATGAGAATGTCAAATACATGACCTATAAAACAAGTTCACTACACAAGCGATCCAACCAGTCAAGATTTATAATATGCTCAGCAGGATAATGGGCTTTGAACATTACATTATCTTCTAATCATACAAGTTTATATTCAGTACTAACCTGGTGACATTACGCCAAAGGCCACTAAACCCTAAAACAATCTGCAGTGTTGATGCAACAATTAGCGCCCCTTGGATTGCACGCATTATCCTCTTAAATTTCTGTGTACAAATGAGAGGTTACCAAAGAGTCACATTAGATGATGAGACAACCACCTGTAAGAACATTATGGTCCATAAATTTTTTTATTGATTTTGTTCATTTTTCCTTTTTCATTTCAGTACCAGAATAACTTACTTCAGCAGTAATGAATGGCTTAAATAGGAATTGTAACTCTTCAATAACAGTAGTTGATCAGATGAACTTAACATTTTAAACTTTCAAAAGTTTCAGATCATAAAACCTGAATAGGATCTAGATTATCACTAAATCGACCAGCAAGAATAATTGAGATTGTGGTTGGCACAAAGGTGTAAGAGCCTCCAATCACAGCTGGCAATCGAGTCCCGAACATACTTTGTAGCAATGTGTTCAGACCAGCAACAAACAACAGAGTCTGAATCACCTCAGCCTTCTCCCTCTACAAGAATGGCAAACATGCATTAGTCTCCAGTGAATATAGACTACTCTTGGAGGAAGTAGTCTGAAATGGCTCATCCGTTTTGCACATACTTCCACATAAGACTTACATTTCCACCTCCCATTTGGGGAACAAGGGCCGTAGGAATAAGAACAGTCGTCCCAAGCATCACAAGGTAGTGTTGGAAACCAAGTAGAATAGCCTCAGCTGCATGACATATTTAAAAGGTCACCAAAATGGAGGCATGCCTTCCAATAACATTCACAAATATGAACAAAATAAAACAGTTAACCCAGTTCCACATGCAACCTTTTTTAAGACCCGTGCGTGCAATTTGAAGATATATTAGAAGGGCAATATTAGCTCTGGAAATGCAAATTACTTGTGACCCAAAAATTGAAAGCATTTAACGTGTCAATCACATCGACAAATGGATTATCATATAAGCAAGACGAATATCCTTCTGCTTTTCAAGATAGAACCTCGATACAGAAATTTCCTAAATAAAAACAACAGAGAGTATAATGGACATAAAACACTTTTCAGAGAAGAAACGTCAATTAAGAAGAAATAATCAGCTCGCCTTTTTTTTTATTTAGTTTTTAATGCAACCACAATCTTGAATAGGCAAAACACGAACATCGTTTAGCCTTTTAAAAGGGAGGGCAACTACTAACTGGAATAAAAGAGAAAAAAAAAGAGCTCAAAAAGCTACTTTCAAACTAAAACCAAGTTGCAGAGATGCTATGTCCAAAAGTACGAATTGATAACTCCTAAAAGATTACTTAAAACATACCCTGCTAGATTCACACAACGCTTACCTTAAAAACACAAGAAAGGAATTAGAACTTAAGGCTTAAGCCACTAGTAAAAGTCCACAAGTACATGAAACGCGAATAGAAGTATTAGAATTGAATATACTCACGCCATGGAGGAGGACTAGTAATGCAATAAGAGACATTCGGAAGTTGCTCTTTTGGTGGATGTGGCTGTGGCTCTTCCGCCTTTCCGCCGCCGCCTCCTCCTCCAGCCATGACTGAACGTACTAAGGAGCTCTTTGTTCTCTCTTCCT
The DNA here is from genome assembly GCA_026413575.1 of Erythroxylum carthagenense. NCBI lineage: Eukaryota > Viridiplantae > Streptophyta > Magnoliopsida > Malpighiales > Erythroxylaceae > Erythroxylum > Erythroxylum carthagenense. The sequence goes on from JANZLD010000006.1 coordinate 68,945,986, forward strand.
AGAACTTCGTCTCTAGCAAACATCAAAAAAGAAAAGGAAAAGAAGAAAGATTCAGGAATCAGTGCAATGTACCAAAAAGCAAAACAGACACCCAAATCTAAGCTGAACTCAGATCCCCAATCTCACAGACAAATCACCGATGTGACAAGAAACCAGAGCTAATGCTCAATAATGTGAGGACCCAAAAGTGCGAACAGCCCACATGGATGAAGGTAAAAGTAAGATTGTGGAGAAATGGAAAATCAAAGTGTAACTATAGGAGCGAGAAACAATGCCGTTAATAATTGCAAGAAAGAACGAGGAAAGTGGCTTTTAACTATGGCAGCCTTGAAAGCAAGCAAAAAGCTCAAGTGTCAAAGAATTTAGAGTCAAACACAAATCATGCACCCCACAAACCTGGTAAGAAAGAGCAAAAAAGGAGAAAAGCTTCACCGTTTTCCTCCAAAAAGAAAAAAGAGAGAAAACCCAGATGCTATCTAGAGCAGAAAAAACTGAAAGAGCGTCCGTGAATAAAAAACAAAGAATGTATGTAGCAAGAAGTTTCGCCAAGTGAACTTTGCAAACTTTGCGATGAAAAGGGGGTGGAAACAGTGTACAATCAGTAAAAGACGTATTTTCTCTCTCTAAGATCTACAATTTCTTTCTCTAACATACGATGATAATCCATCTAACCAACATTATTGTAGGTTTTGCTTATCATTCAGCTACTTCAAGTGACGGTTACGAGTGTAGTTCAATGCTACAAATACACGCAAAAGAAGGACATTGAAGTTTTTTTTTTTTTTTTAAGACCTTGACACAACAAGCGGAGATATGTCTTATATGTCTAACGGCGTCGTTTTAGCCATGTGGTCAGAGTAATCAACTTGCATGGGAAAACGCACCAACTGACGGTGCATTGAAAGACGGAATTAGCCTTCAAAAGATAGACCCACGTCAGGGGAACAAAGTCGAAACAATTGGAGAGCAGGGGTAGTTTGGGAAGCTTAAAAGAGGAGGACAATCACGTGTGGTGGGGTGCAGAGGAATATTGTTGGGGTTTGAGCTGCTCAGAAGCAAAGAGGCCAAAAACGACCGGAGAGGTGAGAAAACGACAGCCGACACTTGCAGATTTTCATCCCTGCTGCCTCTTGTATAGTTGTACCCGCATTTTCAGCCCCTCGCTTCACTTGAATAGTACTTGAGAAGTTCGCTAAGATGCAAAGTGGCTTAGTAGTACATGCCGCATAATTTTATTTTTAAATAATTGAGAGGTGACTCACATTAATGATAATAACAATACTTAAAAAATTTATAATAAGACGTATAGTATAGAGAAGTTAAATACTCCCTCCCTCCGTTTCATAATAAAAGTCGTTTTAGAAAAATACACGTCTATTAAAAAAACTAATAAAATTATAGATATACCTTTATTAAATATGTACCTCGGTAATTTGCAATAATTAACATGTGAAAGAAATTGTTTTGAAATTGTGATTGTATAATTAAGATAAGAAAGAAATGAAAGGTTAATTTTGGAAGAAAAGTTCTAAACATACATACAAAGTCAACAATGACACTTATTTTGAATAATTAAAATGTTTCTAAAACGACTTTTATTATGAAACAGATGGAGTAATATATAGTCTTATTTTTAATTAACGAGAAACTATTTTTAAATCATCCGCGTTAATAAGTAATAATATCAATGATGATTAATTCTTAATTCCACGACAATAACATTATTGATGTCTACTAAGATTCTTATAGTTTTTACATTCTTATAAATTTATAAAAATGCAAAAAAAATTAATCATAATAGCAAATAATGAATAGAACTATGTTAAAAAACGTCAGACTCTATTTAAATTAAATTTCAAATGTGTATTTTTCTTTATTCTAATATATATTTTCTTTTTTTAATGATATCAATTATGCTTTTAGTTTAAAAACCTTAGAATTAAGGAGGTTCAAACAATGAAAAAGCTTACAAAAACAAGAAAATAAATGTGAGACCTACAAAACTATGGAGTGACTTTACATAGTGAGTGCCACCTTGAATGGGCCTTTTGGAGGTCAATAGATACCTTTTTTTTTACCACAATAGTCTTTTTTATAAGTGAGTGTTTGGTTGTAAAATAAAAACACTTCTTTAATAGATATGGCTTTTTTTATAGCTAAAATATAGCTTTTTAAGAAGCTCAAGTTTAAAACATCTCAAAAAAATATTTTTAGGGTAATTTTTAGATTAATTAATGAGCTTATTTTTAGTTCCTTTCGTTCTTATATTTTACACATAATTCTCACACTAATCACAAACTCATTTTCACGTTTATTTTGGGGACTTATATAATATTATTTTACTTTTTATATGTTTTAATATTTATTTTTATATTAGTTTTACTTATTTTATAATCCATATAAAAGATTTGATTAGATATATTTTTATTTATATTTCATATGATTTAAAATTATATAATAATTAATTATGCTCTGCATATTGTTTAATATACTTTAAATAATTTTTATATGTACAAATAATTTTTATTATAAAATAAAATATTGTTAAAATTAAAAGTATTTTTTATTTTTATATTGTCAAACAGTCTATTTTATAAAGCTCTTTTAAAAAAAATTTAAATAACAGTTAAATAATTAACTGATTTTTTTTAAAAAAATTCGTATAAAAAATATATTGAAAAGTTTTACCGACAAAAATAATACTATTATAAATCCATCTAAAAAGTTCTACTATTATACACCATCGGAAGCTAAGGTCCATCTCGATGAAAAAGCGCAAGCTGTCATAAGATTTCCTGATCCCACATGATTGATGGAATTATGGCGCATCGCATTTGTTGGGAACATTGATTGGTGCGGGCACTAATTTAAATTGTCGTGACTTGGAAAAAGTAAGATTAAAGGGAAAATGATTGTCGACAATGCAGTGAGGGTAGGAGCTTGTTTAAGTTCGTCCTCTTCTCCGCCAACCTAACAAACTTTATTTGCCACTGGACCGTTGTCTGCGTCGTATTGATGGGATACTTAAAAAGTACCCCATCTTCCCCAATTCACCGTGGGATCTGATCTTCTGTGCTAGCAATTCTAGCTTTATTTTGTATCATTCCATCCTAGCCACCTATTTGTATAGTCCTACATAAATAAATGGCTAAAATAAAGTAACACAGGGGAAAGCTAGGGTTGCTGGCACAGAAAATTTGAGAGCATCTACCGCATTTCTGCCGAGGGATGATGTGCAACAAAGAAAAGCGGCAGACCATTTTTAAAAAGAAATGAAAAGTTTAATTATGACCATTATGATCTTTGGGATTTCACTTACACAATAATTAAAGTGTGACTCGTTCTTTAAAATATATATAATTTAACATTTGAAAACAAGTTTTCATGTTCCGTTTCTTTTTAATTTTCTCAATTTTTATTAAACAAACTAACATGTGATATCTTTCAGATTATTACGTATTTAAAATTTTAATAGAAAATTTACACAAAATTACAAGAATTATAAAAATAAACATGAGAATTTTTTAAAATATTGAATTATAAAAATTTTAAGAGTGATTTAGAAAACAAATAAAACAATATACTATAACTTACCTTTAAAATATAAATATAATTAAAATTATCAGGTGAGATACTAGATTTTAAACTGTCATAATTTTTGTAAATTTTTAATTAAGTGATTAACATTTTATAACATAAATAACTTGATTTAACGTAACTAACGTGATCTTTTTATATAAAATATAAGCGTCCTCGTAAAAAATTAATTATCAACTAATTATTCACGTGTTCTAAAACATCTAACTCAATGTGCGAAGAAGTTTTGACTTAGGTTTTTTTGGTTCATATGAATAATTAGTTGATAATCAATTTTTTTATGTAGACATTTACGTAAATTTAATAAAAAAGATTTCATTAGCTAAATTAATAAAAGACTGATAAAATTAATATTTTGGACTGAGTCATTAAGGTTATAAAAGATTTGTTACTTAATTGAGAATTTTAAAAATTTAGAATGTAATTTAAAAAATCTAAAAAAGTTAAACAATTGTTCAAAACATGATAATAAAAGAAGAGAATTGAAGTTTGGTACGAGGTCTTACTTTCTAATTGACATAATGGACAGACTACCAAACAAATCCAGACATAAATATGCGAAGAAAAGGTAACGGTGAAAGTGATAGAAAGGAAAGCAGCACGGCTGAAGGGTGATTGATGAGATGAAAAAACAAAGCGTATGGTATGGAATGGAAGAAGGAAACAGAACGTGGGTGTTGCTTTAAGCACTCAACCTCTTGTTGTTGCAGGGACCACAGTTTTGTTGCCAAAATTCTCTTGCCTTTTTCGACCTTTTATTCACTCTACAGTACTGGAGTCTGGGACTATGGAGTGTTTATAAGATATCGGCCAACTTTTATTGGGTGGTTGGCTGCCTTTTGTTTATACTCAATTCGTTGAAACGAATACACTCACCGTTTGGTTGGTAAAAAAGTAAAATAAATTTGAAATATAATTTTTTAAAAATAAATATATAAAAAGTAAAGATATTCACATATTTGGATACTTATAAAAATTTTAATAAATAAGTTGAGTAGATTTTTATTATAATGTTTGACATGTAACAGTATTTTATAGAATATAACTTAATTTTGACTTATGTTTTCAATTATAACCCTGCAAATAGAATAAGGGTATGCTTGTTTGGAGGTAATGGAGAAAATGTATGGGAATGCAATAAAAACTTGCGTTTGGCATCAAACTATCATTAAAGGGCTAACATTTTCATTATCCAATCTCGACAATCCTCCATTCTCTTGCTAATTCAGAAGAATGGGAATTATTGATTTATTCCCCTGATATGAAGACTTTATGCATGCCTTTAATTGGACCATTTATCAACTGTGAATGGACTTAGGGGTATGTGATTATTATCATTAAATTTACACTTTCTCATAGTAATTTAAATAATCATAATAAATTACAGACTTACCCAATAATATTAATTTAAGAGTAACAAATACAAATATAATTTTTAAAAAAATCTACAATTTTTGAAATAATTTTTGAAATTGTGAAAAAACAAAACCACAATATACTTGATTTTGAACATTCCGTTATTATAAATAGGATGTATAAAATATAATTATTTAAATTATATTTAAAATTTGATGTAAAACAAAATTTTAACAAATTTTTATTTATCAAAATTTTTAACAAACCAACCACCATCAAAGATAATGGTAATCATTCCTTCATCTTAACCAACCATCATAATTATAATGATTATATTCATTCTCATTCTTTCTTATATTCATTCTCATTTTCATTCTTATTACCTTTTGTGAACCAAGGGCCCCCCTAAAAATTGAAATTGTTAAATAAGGAAAAAAATATGAACCTGAAGATTGTCGATTGAAACTTTTGAGCAAAAATATTCAAAATCTAAATACCGACCGATATCGAAAATTTTAAAAAATAGGGAAGATTTTTTGCAAATTTTTCAAAAAATTTTAAAATTTCCCTCCCTCCCTCCTTCCTCCCTTTTTTCAAAGCTTTTTAATTAGTTATTTTATTTATTTCAACTTTTATAATTATTGTAAATTTTTAATTTTTGTTTTTAAAATAATAATAAATATTTTTATTACTAATAATAATTATAA
>JANZLD010000006.1:69046972-69063918 GCA_026413575.1 Erythroxylum carthagenense
ATTTCAACTCCAAGAACCATTTCCACAACACCTGATCACTAACAATCCATCAAAAACCAAATAACACCATATCCCCAATTTTCATCTCCTTAACACAGTGTTCAAGAATATAAATATACGTAAATGCCATGATCATGCATTGACAATAAATTCATCAACTTTATTTCAAAAATCCACAACTCTAACAATTTTACTCACTACTTACTTGTTGAAGACTCCAAAAGCTTCAACTATCTTCAAGCCCTAACTCTATACAAAATTACGTAAACTACTATGAATACTAACTAACTTCTAGTTTTTCTTAAGGCAGTAGAAACACTTAGCAGTAGAGGGAGTGGTGAGGGATATTAAAAATATCAAAGCTAACTCTCAGAAGGAGTTTGATAGAAAACTCTGTGTATGGGAAGAAATTCGGAGAAGATGATAACAAGGAAAGAACTTAGGAAAATAAGAAATCCCTTTTTAACTCTTGGATAGCTCAAACTTACTTCTGACAAATAATAAATGCAACTTTATACTTGTCACTTTTCCTAAGGTCTAATTCTAACTAAGTTTCTTTGAAAATAACTTCATTAATTCTATCTTTACAATCCAACTATCTCTAAATCTCCCTTTGATTTCTTTTTTTTTCTATTTTCTTTAATTGTCTGAAATTTATGCATAAATTTACCAAAATTTACAAATCTCACAATTCTACTAACCACTAATATTTTCAACATAAACAAATTCAAAATTCACTAAATTTCCAAAAATCATAACTCAATCCAATTATACCCGGAATCATTCATGAATGCATGTACAATTATTTTCATGTGCAAAACTTTCACTATTCATATGTATTTGTATGTCATATTATGCATGAACATAAAAAATGCATTTCTAAGCTCTTATTAATCACTCATATTTATTATTCTAGCCTCCCACAGGTGATGTGATGTTACAAACAACCATTGTCTAACACACACCAACATGTGCAGCCCATAAGAAGGAAGCATCCCAAACACACAAAAATACCTAACAATCAGTAATAATCAAATCTAACATACCTCAGTTAACTCAACATGCTTTGATGCTCACGACTTCTCTCGATGATTGTTAACCACTACGTTGTGTGAATGGCACTTCCATTCTCCAACTTCACAGCCAATGGCCATTAACTATGAAGAACGATGGCTGATTATTAGAAGCTTGTTAAAGAAACAATGATACAGTTCCAAAACATGGTCGTATTCATATGTTTCATTAATTATTAAATTTGTGTTAACTTAATCTTTGTTAATTTAATAATAATTGTTTTATTCAAGTAACGACATGATTAAATTTTGTTAGGATAACAAAATGATCAGTAATCCAATCCCTACGCTCAACATTTGTTTTTTAAACATAAATAGTGGGTCCTACTTTTAATAATAAAATAAAATATTAATTTAATTTAATTAAAATTTGAGTCCATTTGTCATATTGGTGAAAGGCCCACTCATTTGAAATGTTAAAGTTAAAGCTGTTAATTGGTAAAAAATTTAAGGTCAAAAGTGAGCCTTTCGGCCAAAAAGTAACACAAACTAAATGACCATCACAAGTAATTCTCATGTCATCTTAATTAGCTTTTTTTTTTTTGAAAAATAATCATCTTAATTAGTTAATAATTAAATACCTACACAGTTGCATCGACACGTTGCCAAATTAAAGTTGGAACACGCGCATGTGAAAATGTCGACATTCACTCTCTGCTCTCTCTCCACCACCATCCCCCCACCCCATGTATATATACATATATTCACAATGTCCTGTTTCTTGGTCACTTTGTCTTCTCTCTGTTTCCCCCTTTTTTTTTTCTTTATTTCCCAGTTTCTTTTCCCTTCTCACGATACCACGATCTTGAAAGGGTCGTTCCATTTTGTTAAGATTTGAGTGAAAAATGTCTTAAATACCAGGTTTTGACCTCAAGGCCTCAACTTTAAACAAAATCATCGATTGTTTGCGGTTTCTGCTTTGTTACTTTTTTTTTTATCTTTATTTTTCTCCAAAGTCAAATGATATTTTGGAATCTTGAATTCTGTTGCTTCCTTTGGATTGAGGGGTTCTGAATTTGACTGTTAAGAGTTGAATGCTGCAAATTTTGTACATGGGCATATGAAGCATGTATAGGGCACCGATGTTTGCTTCGTTTATGTGGGAAGGTTTTCTTTTTATTTGTCATATAAAGCAATGTGAGATTCGATGAAGTTGGATATGGAAGATATATGCATCATTTTGTAGTACTTGGTTGTTTTATCGAAAGGAGCTTCAAGCCTGTGTTCTTAGCAGCAATTATTTGTCTTGTTTTCGCCATTGGATGAATTGGCTAACTGATATGGTTCATTTTCTTTGACAGATTTGATCTTCACTTGCTTGTTACTTCGGACTTTCATTATTTTTGAGGTCAAGATCCCACATTGTGCGTACGTTTTTATTTATTTCTGAAAAAGGGGTATGCTTTTCTCCTTGTATATTTTGCGTCTTGATTTTAAAATATTTCGAGTTAGTGGATGTCGTTTAAGATGTGCTTTTTTTTCCCCCCGCTTCTGTTCTAGTCCTGTGAAATTAACAGCACATCCTTTAATGCTCTACTGGCAGGTTCTTTTTTCTTGACTTTTAATATAAAATGTCTTCTCCAAGCAAGAGGAGGGAGATGGACGTCATGAAGCTGTAAGTTCTATTCGTTATTAGTATATGCATTTTGGATTACCCACTTCATTCAGTTGAAATAATTGAAATGGAAGATTCGTGTTTAGACCTTTTTAGATATACGTTATACTAAGTTTCATGCTTATGGGAGAAGGTAGAAATTCAGCGTTGTGGACCGAAGTATGATCCGTGAAATGCCCTAGTAGTGTCAGAAAGAATGATAAGATTTCAAAACTATCAAGAGCACAGGCGCATTGTTGTTAAGGAGCTGAAGTTGTATAAAAACTATTCTGTGGTTTACCGCTTGTGGTTTGGACTTGTTATTTGCAGTTCTTGGCTTGTTCAGTGCAAGATTTCAGATATTGTCACAACTGGTGACTGCCCTGTGCGTGGATCATGTGGTTCCTGTTATCCTTTTGTCCTCAATTCTGATCCTTTGCAATGGATTCCTGATTTATCTCCTTGTTTCTTTTTGTCATAAGGGCTTCTTCCTTTTATATCCACTAAATGAGTGTTATTTGCAGAATAACCTTGTTTACCAAGATCTGCAACTGCTTTCTTGCTCAAGTTATTGATAACAATTCTCTTTTCAGTTGATTCTGAGCTATCATATTCATGTTTCCAGGATGATGAGCGATTACAATGTGGAGACAATAAATGATGGATTGAATGAATTTAATGTGGAGTTTAATGGTCCTAAAGGAAGTATGTATCTTCAGATGTGGTGCATTTTCCTTCTCGTTTGACATCTATCTTACTAGTTGTTTCCTTTCTTTGGTGAACTTGGTTTGTATATGGTGCTCTCCATTTGTGCTTTCTCCTTCCATGTCTCCCTTTGCTTGTTTGTGTGTGCATGGTTGAAACTAATGTATGAACCATCAAATATTGTAAATGCTTGGGATTACATTTAGAGCAACTTTTTTCTAAAAGTGGGTGGCATGAAAGCATCTCTTTTGGTATTTGTTTAATATTTCAGCATCATAATTATGGAAAAGAAACCTCTCAAAATCATGTTTTTGGAGAAGGATCTTTTGTATACGTTTATCAGATCATGGTCTAAAGAAAGCGATTGTAATACAAATACTAATTTGTTATCTTTTCTGCTCTTCACAAGATTCTTAAGGTTGTTTGTTTCTATTTTATTTTTTATTTTCTGTTTTTGTTTTCAATTTCAATTAAAAAAACTTGCTTGTTTGAGTTTTTAATGTCTATTTTTGGTGTTGGTTTCTTCCAGTTTCATAACTTATGAAATAAATATTTTATAAGAGATTAAATAGATTTATTTAATTTTTATTTTAAAAAATAATTTATCTTTAAATTTTATATAATATGTAATTATTATCAGTAATAAAAATATAATTACATTGACATTAACGATTAAAGAGGTTTTTGTTTTTATTTAAAAAAACAAAAACTAAAAACAGTAAAAGAAAACTAGAGACTAAAACAGAAAACCCAAAGTGAAACTAAACAGTAGAAATAGAATTGAAAATAAACGGTCCTAGTATATGCAATATTGTTTTAGGGTTTAGAATGGTATTTTATCCTTTTTAGCTGTTATATATCCATTGTTACAACAGTTTGCTGAACACTATAGGCTTGATTCTAGTTGATTTTACAGCATTTTTTCTGAAGAATTTCCAAACAGTTATTCTTTTTTCATGTGAAAGCTTATGAAATTTTACATTAACTTCTTTATTTTTTGACTTATATGATTGTGACTCTCCAAGGTCTCTATGAAGGTGGAGTTTGGAAAATCCATGTTGAACTTCCTGATGCTTATCCATACAAATCTCCTTCTATTGGATTTGTGAACAAGATATTCCACCCAAATGTTGATGAACTGTAAGCTAAAATCAGACTTCTTTTTCCTATGAAGCTTTTAATTGGTTGTGTGCATTGATTCAGTTGGTGACATGAGAGAAGGGTGAGTCAATTTTAGGGGTTGAAATTCTGGCAGGCCCAGGGACTGATTCTCTGAAAGCATTTACATTAAGTTCAAATTATGACATAGTTACATTTCAATAATTGCCTTCAAATGTCATTTTTTTATTGATACACCTAACTTTATCCTTGTTATACGTTAATGGCAGTTCTGGTTCTGTATGCTTGGATGTTATCAACCAGTCATGGAGTCCAATGTTTGGTAAATGATTAGCCATTGCATGTTTAATAAGTACTTAATGTCATTTACTCAAATGGAATATTGTTTACATATGCATTTTTTCTGCCATTGTCCTTTTCCCTTTTAGCTTTCTTTCCAGGATTTCTTACCCGTGAACGATCATTGCCATTGCTGCAGATCTTCTAAATGTTTTTGAAGTTTTCCTGCCACAGCTATTACTTTATCCAAATCCTTCAGATCCTCTCAATGGTGATGCTGCATCATTGATGATGAAGGATAGAGAAAAGTATGATCAAAAAGTGAAAGGTGACAGTTATTCAGTGTTCTTTTATCATAATTAAATGCATATTTATGTTGTTAACAGGAGTAGTATGATAGTGATTGATATGAATTATTCTAGAAACACAATTCAATAAGTTCTGGCACTCGAATCATTGTTTATGTTTATACAATGTGTGTGCACATCTGGGAACAAGAAGAAATTTAGAAGCAAAATGATTAATTAGTTTCTGGCTATGAACAGAAAGCACTAAAAGAAAAATGAAAAGTTTATGCACCATAGTGAATGGCAACGGTTCGTGTTCTGGTCCTCCTGAAAAGGGTCAACGTACATGGATTCAGAGTGTGCGTGGTCGTTATCCTGACAGAACATGAACTATGTCATTCATTATGGTGCATACAGGTTAGTTTTGAAACTCTGAACCTACTAATCTCAGGCTTAGATGAGCTTTATGCTTCCCATAGAAAATGTCCCATGATCTGGAATCATATAACTTTTTCATTCCTTGACACTGCTTCTAGATGTATACTAAGAGTCTAAGACAATGCATGATCTGGGATCACATTAATATGTTTTTCCCTAAGACTACTTTTCATTGTAACATATGAAAGACAGAATGCTTTATTATTTTTATACATGGGTTGCTCAAAAAGTCACTTGTTGCTAAAGACCGATGGATATAATCTGATTTTGATATTGTGATCATTAACAGAATACTGTGAACGTTATGCTAAAAGGGAGAATATTACAAATTCCACCACAGAAGAGAGGAGTGATGAGGAGGATGTCACAGAGGAAGAAAGCGAATCAAGTGACGATGATATTGCTGGACATGTGGACCCATGATGCCCTTCTGGGGCTGCAGCAGCCCCATAGAGAACCACTTAATTGGTGGCAACAAACGTGTGTTGCATTTCACCTCCTTTGATGGTTAAGTTACACAACTCCCTCTAATATGCTTGTATAATCTTAAGTTACATAGGCTGTTGAGTGCAGTGTAGTAAAGACAGTAGGTATTGTCAAGTGATACATTTTGATATGGAAGTTCAAAGTCTCATTGATAATATGAACAGAGGATGGATAATGTAGTCAGATGTGAACAATTGTTGTAGTAACGAATGTGATTGCAATTGGAAACTAATGTCTGCTTGCGAGGCTTGGCGTCAGTTTTTGTGTAACTTTGCTTCTGCAGTCTGGCCGACTACGGTAGATCATGCCAAGCACACGTTTCACCAATTACTGTAATAAAATATAACGGAAAGCCCAAAATTGGGAAGTCAGACGCAAATATGTTACTACATAGAGCTCAAAGGAATAGTTGCCGCATTGTTCTGCCAGATAAGCAAAAGAGCTGGTTCCAATTGATAGGAACAAATGTAGCCCGTTTGCAGTGAAGGGATTTTATTGACAAAAACCTTTCTCCTCATCTGGTTCAAATTGTGGTTAAAGTAAGGCAAAATCCTTCTCTTTCGATATTTGTCAATCGTGCCAAAAATGAATGTAGAATTGTACTGATTCAGTTTATAGTCCTTAACTATTCTGCCAAAAGGAATTAATGACGGAAAGTTAAGAAAACATGAAAACAGCCCTTGATTGCAGTTGGATTCTTGTATTCAGATCTAAGATTTACCAAACAAACTAAAACGGATTAAAGATTTAGGACAAAAAAGGATTTGGCTCATCTTTTGGCCTGTAAGACATGTATGGTTTAACGTGGCATCTGTTTTTTTAACAAGAACATTGCACTATTTCTAGCGTTGTTGCAGGATATAGCCTGTCTTGACGGCTAATCCTACGCAGTGTATCCCATTAAATAACAGTATAACAGGTTTTTTGTCCAAAGAAAATGCGAGCAAATCCTGCAATTGTCCTACATAATGATAGCGTTAATAATTTATATATTTCTGTTGGTATAATGACCCACCAAAAAGGAGATACGTCAATAATTAACTGATACTATAATTATTAGAAATCTCAGATCGGTAAGTGCCAACGGTGAGTCTAAAGTTGAAATCGTTACTAGGTCAAAATGCCGGCTATGGGAGCCTGGCATTTTGTCTTTATGCACAAACTTATCGCAAATGCATTCAGTTCCTTAAAACCTCTCTCAGTATTCAGCCAATTGGCACTGAGAACTGCTTGAAGCAATAACATTGAAACTTCGTAAACTTCTCCTTGTTTTACCAGAACAACTCCAAGTCAGTCATCTCCAAGTAAAAAATGGGAATGTTAGTATGGCCCCTTGATTTTTTCTCCTGAACGACTTACACAAAACTCCGGCTTTGGTTTGTTCAGCAAAAATGGATCGAGCTCCCATTCGGGGGCTTCTAATTTCGATCTTTCTGATCTTTCCAATGGCAAATTCAGAAGCAGAAAACGTGAAGCAGGCATTACTCAAGTTCATCGAGATACTTGCAGCAGGTAATCCACCAACTGATCCCAGTTGGGGTTGGAACAATGCTTCAGACCCATGTAATGGAACATGGAAGGGCCTTACATGCAAGTCACAACGTGTTTCTAAGCTAGTTCTTGAAGGGTTAAATTTTATTGGAAAAGTTGATTCCAGTTCTCTATGCACTTCCAGTTCTCTTGCTGTTTTGAGCCTGAAAGGGAACAAAATAATTGGAACGTTATCGGAAGATATAGGAAACTGCAGAAGTTTAACCCACTTGTACTTAAATGGGAACCAGTTCTCAGGTGGCATTCCTGTTTCTCTGTCAAGGTTGGTTAACCTGAAAAAACTTGACATATCCGACAATGAGTTCTCTGGTGAGATTCCTGATCTGTTCAGGATATCTGGCCTTTTGGTGTTCCGTGTCCAAAACAATCAGCTTAATGGTTCAATACCACATTTGGATTTCTCTAATCTTGAGGAATTCAATGTCTCAAACAACAATTTGAGCGGTCCAGTCCCTGATGTCAAAGGCAAGTTTCCCGCAGACAGTTTTGTAGGTAATGTTGAGTTATGTGGAGCACCTTTATCAAATGCATGCCCACCATCTGCTCCGGCACTAGCCGCACCGCCTGCATTAGCCCCACCGCCAAATTTACCATCAAAAGAGGAAGGAAAGCGTTCATCGAAGCATCCATTTCTCGTCTACCTGGGCTATATAATTGTTCTAGCAATTGTGTTAATCCTGGTTGCTTTAAAGTTGGTTAATAAAAGCAGGCAAAGAGTAAGAAATATCGATGCTGCAAAAAAGACAACATCAGCAGAGAATGGCAGCAAATCTAGTGAGGTTTTAACCGAGTCTAAGACCCGTGTCAGAAGATCAGAGTACTCAATTACATCTGCTGAAAGCGGAAGGACTTCTACATCACTTGTAATTCTTTCAAATCCTGTGGTGAAGGATTTGAAATTTGAGGACTTGCTTCGAGCATCAGCCGAGTTGCTTGGTAGAGGAAAGCTTGGAAGCCTCTATAAGGTCAGACTCGACAATGGGGTGATCTTGGTAGTGAAGAGAATCAAAGATTGGGGTATTTCAGCCGAAGACTTTATGCGTAGAATGCGGAGGATAGACAGTGTGAAGCATACAAGAGTGTTACCGGTTGTTGCATTGTACTGCTCCAATGAAGAGAAGCTCCTGGTGTACGAATACCAGCGAAATGGCAGTCTCTTCAATCTGCTTCACGGTAAGGACATTCCAATTTTCAACTGTTGGCATGGGCAATTTCTTCTGCTGTTGTATACCTAAGACATAGTCATGCTTTACCAAGAGCATAAATTGCAAATGTTTTTCACATTTTGGCACTTGGCAACGGTGTAGACAAGTCAAGTAGATATTCTAAACAAGCATAAAACCAGGAAATTGTTCAAAAAAATATTACCTCCTCACTCCTTTTTGGCCTAATCCAACGAAATATTTTACTGTTGTTTACTTGAAGGATCTGAAAGTGGGCAACTATTCGACTGGGCCAGCAGACTGAGCGTTGCTCTGAACATTGCCGAGGCGTTGGCGTCCATGCACAAGGAGCTTCGTGATGATGGAATTGCTCATGGGAACCTCAAATCAACAAACGTTTTGTTCAATAATAGCATGGAACCATCCATAAGCGAATATGGTCTCATGATATATGCAAGGCAAGATCAATCTGACAATTTCAAGCAAAATGTCCTGAATGGAGACAGTGCATATAGCACCTTCAAGGTTGATGTATACAGCTTTGGGGTGATTCTTCTGGAGCTTCTGACAGGGAAGCTAATGCAAAACAATGGCTTTGATTTGGCGAGGTGGGTACATTCAGTAGTTAGAGAGGAATGGACAGTGGAAATATTTGACCGGACCTTGATCTCACAAGGGGCAAGTGAAGAAAGAATGGTGAACTTACTACAGGTGGCGTTGCAATGCATAAATCCGTCACCAAATGAAAGACCATCAATAAGTCAAGTTGCAGCAATGATAAACACTATAAAGGTAGATGAAGACAGGTCCATGAGCTCAGAAGCATGATTTGCAAGCACTAGGAATGAGAAAGCAGGAGGTTTTGTTAAGATCATTTTCTTGAAACATGTAGTTATTTTTAAAGATAGTATGTGGAAGACGCTTTTATATGGTACAGATTCTTTGCCTCAAAACGTTGTAATCTGTTCCTCAATATGAGCTGAGGTTCATGATTGCTTCCATTCATTCTTAATTATAACAACAAAAGAAGCTTAATTGATAAAGTTGTCTCTTCATTAAGAGACAAGAGAATAATTAATTTTTCAAAATTTTAATTTTCAAGTCTAATGGACATTAGAGCTTTTGAAAATTGCATCATAAGTAAAATATTCAGTGGATCGAAGTTGACCACTCAAATATGATAATTCTAATTTTGTTATTACGAAAATTAAGAAGTACAATGGTCTTCAATGGCATTGTCTTGGAAAAATTACATCTATGAACTTTCGACATCTAACAAAATTAAGGATGTAATTGTGCAAAGAATTAGAAGAACAGCAAATTGCATTGGACCAAGTAGCATAAAAGTCCAAGAAAGCTTAATTGATTATTAATATTAGTAATCAATTAGTCCTATGTAATTTAGATTTGACTGTGAAACGTCGGGGAGGTGATGAGGAGACTTCAGTTGGCAATTTGGGCGCTTCTGATTGTCCATTGAGCATCCTTACAGCCTCGTTCATTAATGGCTGCTGCCTTTAGGCAATTTCTGCAAACAAACAAGAGTGATGCATAACACAACCTGCTTTTAATCCAAAGACTGTATGGACTGATCAACCAAATCATAAAGCTTTTTGGAACTTGTAAGATTTCCCTTGCAATGGATTAGATTGGAACGCTTCAACTCAGACATTGGTGAGCTATAGCAATAAGAATTAACAAATAGAACTCCAAAGCTATATACATCATCAATCCCTCCCTGACAAAGACTTCATATGTAAATTTTCCCCCCTGTTTACCAATTCTCTTCCCCTCAAAACAGTATTCTCATCGAAATTCAGCTCTCCCTTTAGCATCAACCTTGTAACACCTCTATCCGATTGTAAAGCTCCAATCATTCTTAAACCACCATTATCCAAATTCTTCCACAATTATAACATTAATTACCAAAATCTTTATTAGTTTTAAAAAAAAGATATTTGTTAGTCACAAAAATATTCTATACAAACACAACTACTCAAACTATCACATACAAAAGTATATACAATAAAAAAAAAACTATACTTAATTTAATATACTGCCTAAACTAAACTTCACTCCGTCAATCACGTGTACTAGGATTATCGACAATTTCTCTATCTCCTAAAAAAATAATAAAAAGGATGTAAGAGTAACAACATATTGAAATTAGTTTAGTAAGAGTAACAAACCCTACCCTTAAAATCAAATAACTCAATATGTATATTGAAATTAGTCAAATAATTAAAATATACATATAATACTAAATATACAACAATACTTAGCCTATTCAAACAATTAACAAACATCTAAAATTTTATCATTAGCAATGATTAAGACTAATACTATTTTATTACTTCCATCTACATTTTATCTTATTATTAATTGAATTATCTAGGCTATGTTTAACCTAGTAGACTTAGATTCAATGGTCTATTGGTTCATCTCTACTCATTATAATCTCTAACTAAGTGGAAACATAATTAGTTATATAAATATCAATATAGGATACCTCAATTCCTCAATCAAATTTTGTACCTTGGTACTACTCTAGTACGAAGTCGCTAACATAGGGTATATCTAAGACTCAGGATATCCCAATACTGTATCGATACCTAACTATCGATACAAGACATACTCGGGACTCATAATGCCCCGATATCTGCTTCATGGACAAATACCTAGCCATCACTCACTCATATTTAAACAACATATCAATCTATGACCATCGAATGTAATATATCCTAGGCAAGCCACAAATTCATGATTTACATAATTTATTCACAACCTATTATAAGATAGTTTCTATTTGATTTCATAAACATGATTTATTTACTTTAATATTCTAAATTATAGTCATATACAACTGAAAATTTAAATAACAAATTTTTTGCTGAATTAACGAGCTATACACCTCATAATACGTAATAAAATATAAATGTGAAATACTTTGTACTTAGTTAATTATTTGTGAAATAAATAAACATAATTCATATATTTTAGAAATCCATATATGTAACTATTAATCATTAGTTCTATAAAATAATTTATTGATAACAAAATTCAAAGTTTCAAGAACTTTACACTATTCTAAAAGTATAATCTAAGGTTATCTTTACATGAATTTTGGACTCAACTAATTAACAAATCCAATATATAATCTAAGGTTATCTTTACATGAATTTTGGACTCAACTAATTGACAAATCCAATCTACTCTTTAATCTAACCTTCGGACCTAGACATTACAAAATTTTATTAGACTTATTTAAGAAAAATTTTCAAGCCAATTACACTTAATAATCCAACATTATTCCCTTTTTCCACTTTATTCTTAATTATTAAAAAATAGAGCATATTTCTATCAAAGTTTCTGTGAATTTTATTTAAAAAGGGGATATATAATGAATCCTTTTATTTTTAATCCTCCTTGTAAATCTTTGATTATGCATTCTATTTTTATGAACTAAATTCGTTTAATGCCTAGATATGTTGGACTATCTTTGAGATAGTGATGCCTATTTACAGGAAGCTCATACTAGATTTCTGCTCCACTTTCTTTTTGGAGAAGGCCACTTCAGTTGAAACCGGCAGAACTCCATTCAATTTAGGTTGCTAGGGGATAGGACTTGGATGAACTACATTAATTTTTTTCATAACGATGGGCCTTTATAATCAAGATTTTGTGGAAATTCAAGATTATTTTGATCTTCAAGTGGATTATCCATACGAGATAGAGGCTAGACATTTTTTCAATAGTATTAGCAATAAAGAGGATTATGATTTTAGCAAAAATACAACATCCACATTGATATGCCCTACATTCAAGTATATTCACACCATACTTGGTCATACATCAAGTAGGCAAAGTGATAGCTTTAGAGTTGTGGAGAAGTGAATGGTTTGTATTTATGAAGCATCAAAGAGTGGGTTCCTATTCATCTGGGGCACGTATTGGTCAAATATTTTATGCACCAATATGAGAATAAGAAGGTGGACATGATCTGTATTGGGCCTTATATCACCCAACTAGCTAGTAGGATGGAAGTCTTTGGTAGATTACCATCAATGAGACTAATCGATAACATGGTCTCTTTGAGTCTAGATACAATAAAGAACATGCATATAGTTTCTCTGAGATAGGGACTAGTAGGTGATATCTATAGATTGGTTGGAGACCAATAAAAGTAGGTAGTTGCTAAAGCGAATGATATGAGAAGTTGAGCATTAGGATGACTTGTTGGAGAGTCTGAACTCACCTAGGAGATTATCGACACCTCCATATCTAGACCATCTAAAGATCAACTGATTAGCGAAATACATAAGGCAGATATTAGGAGTGCAACACACTATTCAGGATGGGCAATAAGAGCTAACGAAGTGTGCGACACAGCTAAAGATGCATGATAGATGGATGGAGGAGTTACTGCTCAGGATTGTAGGATATCTCAAAGTCGAGGTACCACCTCCACCAACTAGAGTTATCATATTATCACTAAATCCACAGTAACTAGATGCTTATGATACTACAA
Organism: Erythroxylum carthagenense; assembly: GCA_026413575.1. Classification (NCBI taxonomy): domain Eukaryota; kingdom Viridiplantae; phylum Streptophyta; class Magnoliopsida; order Malpighiales; family Erythroxylaceae; genus Erythroxylum; species Erythroxylum carthagenense. The sequence goes on from JANZLD010000006.1 coordinate 69,060,196, forward strand.
ATGCCGCATTTAAGGATGCCTAAACAATGGACATTCCCAGTACACTTATGGACTGGCAGACACAAAGGGGACTAAGATGTTGTATGTGGTGTTTTTTGTTTCTTTCATTTTTATTTTTACATTTTGTGTATTGTTTATTTATTTATTATTTTGTTTTGTCTTAATAGTTAGCGAGTAGTCTTTCTAAACTCTTGTTTAGTATTATTATTTATTTTATTTTTGTCTTTTTATCCCCTTTTATTTTTCTTTTGTGAGGATAACTGTAATTAATTTAGGATGGAAATTGCAACAAGTTTATCATTTAAAGAAGCACCACACCAATATTCCTTTCTCACTTTGTTTTTCTTTGATCTTATTTTTTAATGTTCTTTTACTATGTGCATTGCGAACAACGTAAATCTTTAAGTGTGGAGAAGGGGTATATTGAATTTTGAAGAAAATTTTCAATTTTGGGCCAACTATTAGGCCTATTATAATCCTCATTATTTATTCTTTTTAACTAAAATCTCAATTTATTTAAAATCTTTCAAGAACACTTTAGGTTGTTATTAATTACCGAGTTGAGTTAGTATGCAAAAAGATGAAGGTTGAAATAGACTTGTTTTATTAGATATACTTTTAGTAATCATTGAGATAGTTAATTTGAATGAAAATTGCATATTATTTACACATATTAAGCTTAAATGTGAGTTTTTAAGCCTAAAAGTAATACAACATTATGTTATGCTTGGTTATTTTTTGTTATGTGTATATCATGTATAGTTGGATGATTTTAAAACTTGTTCTTATTATTCATGTTGAGACCAAATTGTCAAACTAGAGGCATCAAAATGATAAAGGTACTTAGATTTGACCAGTTGTTTTAGCCTATTTTTCTTTAATTGTTATCTACCCTGTTTTATCCCTTTAGAGCAACCAATTTTGACATTAACCTTATCTTTAAATGATAATACCCACATTGATAGCTAGTTACCTTATTTTTCTTGAAAACTTTTCATCTGCTTTTGAATCATGAAGGATTTATGTAGCATCCAACTCCGGTAAGACACGTGCTTGACATCGATGAGTGATATTCGAGTTCGTGCGCCGCGAGGGTGACATCCTATAGCACTCAATCATTCAAATTCTAGTACAATTTTTTTTTTGAAATCACAAACATAAAGTGCGAAAATCGATAACCAAATCGGGCCCACTTCATTTCGTAAACATTTTCAATCATAGCAAAACAATCAATACACAGCTCATCGAAAATTTACTTTCCACTTAGGCCCATTATAATTTCAACATAAATACATTTGTATACACATTGTGCAAAAGTTTCTGAATATGTTATTTCATACAAAAATTGCGAAAATTATACAATTCAATACAAAATAAAAAAAGTACAATGCAGACGTGAATTGATCCCGACCTCTATCTTTTACTTGTATGCTGCAGGGATACTCTCGTTTGCCTAACGAGGTATTCTTTTGAGTCCTGAAAAATATTTGCAAATTTTGGGTGAGTTTTGCGAACTCAATAAGTGACCATCATCGATAGCTCACCCAATCACATAACACATAATTCACATTTTACATTATTTCACATTTTACATTCAATTTCACACTTTACATTCAATACACTTAATCATTCATTTTATGCATAAGCAGTGCACATGAGACTCACTTTTTATTTGTTACTTTGTTGTGACCAAGTGCCTAAACTGTCCCATATAGGACTCATTGATAACTGTCCCTTATCTGCTTGGAGGATACATGGCTCATTAATCGTTGAGCCTGAAGCTTTAAATCACTTTTGAACTCGAGGCTCATTTTTACTTGTTGAGCTTTAAGCTCTGACCGTTGGCTACTATGGTCACAACTGCCATTATATTTCATGCATTCATGCAATGGAATGCATCAATCATATTTGCATGTTCCCATTCAATCTCATTCGCATATCATCGGACCTTAGTCTGGCATTTAACATTAAGTTAAGAATCACACTTTCACTTACATGCAAATGCACATGCAGAACACATTTAACAATCACACTAAGTACACTTAGTTCTTCTCATTCACATACAAGCAACACTTCAATATCTCATCAATCATCACAATCATCTGACCTTCTATCTGGAATCAACAATCAAGACGCATTCATATCAAAATTCAGTAGTCAATTTATACAAAAATCAAACTAAACAAACAAACAATGGAATGAGACTATCTAGGTCTACTCAAAATACGCTCCAGATTAGCATTTGTTTCTAAATTTTGGAAACGCCTGCATGGGAACATTTAACTTGCACAACCCATTTATACAAAACACATGTCGCACATACATTAATAATTGCACACTTACAAGCATTTACTTATGCACAATTGTATAAATGGACTATGTACAATGCATGCTCAATGATAATCCTGGGTATTTATCTATTAGTTTTGTCATAAAATCAATCTCATATCAAAACTCACCTAAGTATAATTTATACTTAGGTTTATACCTCAATAAAATCATTAAATCATAATTCATAATTCATTGAATCACTTTTAGACTTTTCCAAGACACCCCTTTTGGGTCTACTATTCACGTTCAATCATAAGGTAAAAATGAGGTAATTTGATCAAATTCTCTTCTAGAAAAGTGTTCCTCTATGTCATATCTTTTCATTGACACCAAAATCACTCAATTTGGTTTAGTAATTTGGAAAATATACCTCAAACATTATCGGGTTATCCATATTAAAAGACAGTGTACTATATACAACTTCCATCTAGAAATTAAACATCTTAGAGGTTGAATGACAATTCAACTTTTAAAGACAATTTGTAGGCCTGTATCTCTAGTTTATTCCAAATTAAAAATCATCTTATTTGAAATTCTACAGATCAAGATATCATCAAAATATTGGAACTTGTTCCGTAAAATATCCAGTTTATGCTCTTCCAACTGATACCCTTACTTTGATTCAATCAATCTTTTTCGAGTCAAAACCAAAAGTTATAAATTTTTATGGAGAGATAGAGCAATGTGTTATGAATCCAATGCTATCAGGTTATTTGGAGGTCGGATGACAAAGTTATGACCAAACTAGCGGAACATGTTTAGGCTGGAGGGGGAGGACCTGCAAGTTGCGATCGCGACCGCGATTACTGCGATCCTTTGGTAGAACTTTGCCTCCTCCTCCCTTTTTTCTTCTTCTTCACACTTATTTGGTAAAATGGGCATAACTTTCACTAAAAATATCGGATTAAATTCATTCAAAATCCATTTCGAAGAAGACTTATAGATCTGCAATTTCTATGAAGATCTCGAAAACAAATTTTGCCTCTATAAGGGTTAAAATTTCAGAATGATGTAGCTGTCCTAAATGTCCCTCCTATACAGCATTACAAAATTATAAAAGTTATATCTCTATACTCCAATGTACAAAAAATTTCATACTTTATATAAATGGAAAGCTTAAAGAAATCTCCACAACTTCCATGAAGACAACTTTGTTAAAAACTCTCTATATCAGTACAAAAAACTAATGGAAGTTTCAGATCAGAATATTTTTAACTCTTTACTTACAAGTTACAACATTCAATTCCTCATGCTTAATCTATCATTTCTAGTTCAATGCCCGTCATTTATCCATTATTATAGCACCCTACTCCCGCAAGACCCGAACCCGATATCGATGGTGATATCCGAGCCTGTGTCTCACGAGGGTGGTATGCTAGAACGATCGAAACA
>JANZLD010000006.1:69107512-69122547 GCA_026413575.1 Erythroxylum carthagenense
ATGTGCATCATCATTCAAGGGTGTTAGGGTTAGGTCTTTAGTAAGAAATGAAGAAAATAGAATGGCTAGTGATTGAACAAAGCAAGGTTCAACTTATGGCTTGGAGAAGAGAGTGTCATGAGTGAAATAGAGAGAAAGATGAAGAAAAACAAATGAAAAAGATGAAGAAATGGAGCTAGTGTGGAGGGTGACTAGAGAAAGACCACAATTTGGTCTTTCTTTTATTAATTTCGTGACTTAACATGTGGTGTGGCAAGTGACAGTTGTCACTTGCCACATGTCACTCTCTCATGGTCTCTTCTTGATTTTTTAATAAGCTAGTCCATTTACCTCCAATTTCTAATCCAATTGTCTCTCAATTTTCAGTGACATATGTTATTAAATCCCAAAGTCCTTTATAAAAATTTCCCTTACCATTTGACCTTTATTTCTACTACTATTCATCAATTGTTTTGCCACTTGACGTTTTTCCTAGTCCAAAAATACCCTTGTATTTTAGAAAATTCCCAAATTTTCTCCAAAAATTCTAATTCACTACTTATACATTCACACTCAATATTTAAGACACAAAACCATAATTCACATCATATTCACATTAAAACAATCATTTTTACCTGAAAATGTCAGTTGAGTGTATGAACAATTATTTTAGTATGTTCAATAATCAAATTCACATGTGTATATGCTAACATTATGCATAAGCATGAAATGCATTTTCTAAATCTCTCTTCGATCTCACATGTACCAAATTTTAGGGTTCTAACCTTTAGTATGGGAAGGGGATGTTACATTTCTCCCCTCCTTAATAAATTTCGTCCTTGAAATTCTTATCTGATTAATCAATAAGGCAGCTGTATTGTTTCATCATATGCTCCTCTGTTTCCCATATAACCTCATCACTGGAATACTTTCGTCCAAACGACCACAGTTGATAGATTCACTAGGTATTTCAATCACTTATTTGGTCACTAATTATCTTAACTAATTCCTTAATATCTCAGATTATTCAAAATTTTCACTTTGTATGTTGACAATACATATTTTTCAATCATACCATTATTTCTTAGCATATTCACATTTCACCTATTATAAATCTAAGACATCTCTTATTAATAACATTAACTCATAATAATTTTGTACAAACCAATTCATAATAGCTTACCTTATCCTTTCTCTGAATCTGAGCACAACACACTTTACCAAGGTGGTAATCACAAAAACACTTCATCTTCCCTTTGATAATTTACTTCTCTTCAGTGTAAATACATTCAACTCTTTTGTCTATCACTCTATATTCCATAACTTCCATGTTAATCCACCAAATTCATTCGTCTTTCTTGAGTCACTTACTTTCTATTATAGATTCATTTCACTCATTATCGTTCCTCGAATTAATTTTGGGCTTCAACTATTTTTAGGCCCTCTTCATTCAATGTAAGGGCGAACGACTCTTTTTGTCATATTACGCGTCATACAATATTCTAATGATATCACTACGATAATTATTGTTATGCTTAAAGTCACTTAGAATTATACACTGATCTCATACTCCTATGAACTCCCAATTAAAAGCGTTAAGCATATCTCCAATATGTAAGATTGTTGGTAATTCAATCATTCAATCACTTGATTCTACATTCTTAGCTGCTAAATGTTGTTTATGTGAATTCCTAATAAGATGTATAGCTTAGGTTGTTATTGCGCTTCTCTAACAATCTCTTTACTTAGTTATCTTTATCGGGTACACATACTTCTTATTTCGATCATAAAATATCATTCTTCTAATTCAAACTCAAAAATTTAGATTCATTTTCATTTTCCTTGATAAGATTCACAATTTCTAAATCCTCGATTTGAGTTTTGCTAATCCTTTTATGCAAAACTGATTTTAAATTTCAATAACTAAAATACTTCCTTTGCCCCTTATCAGCTCAACATTCTACACTTCTTATCGCACGAGATTTGATAACTTCAATAACCAAATTTGTGATACTCTGCTATTGAATTTTCTATTCCATGCATTAGATTGCAACACTAGCTTACTCATTTGCACAATGCTTTCAATCTTTTCAAACTCAATAATTACCTCAATCTTTACTGATCTATATATTCATATGTATATATATATATATATATATATATATATATATCCAAAATGTTTCTGTACAATAATGTCTCTAAGTTTTCAAAACAATCACTATCATAGCAGGTTCCAAATCACATATCAAAATTCAACTCATGAGGTTTCAATTGTCCCTATGTACACAAAATCACTTTATAATGTTACAACATATTCCATCTTAATCTCTAATGGGAAACTTTATTGTATATACTGCGAAATCTCCAAATCCAAATGGCATAATTAACATTGGGGTTATAGTTCCTAAAAAATTCTTTATACAATCATCACTCATACGATTTAGATATTTCTTTCCTTGAACAATTTTTTTTTCGTTAAGGGAAAAGATCAATAAAAACCCCTTAACAATCTCTAGTAGTATCCAATATACATCTAGTTCTAAAGAACTCCGAATCTCTCATATATTCTTTGTAGTTTTTCACTTTCTCATCACCTCTATCTTCTTTGAGTCTCCCAATGTGCCATGTTCAAATACTATACCACCCACAATTTATTTGATCAAGTTAAGATTCACTTTATGGAACCTAGCATATAACTGTTTTTACCTTCGTGATATGTAAGATTTCCTCAAATATTCAAAATATTCACCTCATTCTTTGAATACACTCTAATTGTCCCTTGTGATCATAGTCACTAATTGATATAATTTCGCTTGGATCACTTTAACCTTCAATATCATAATAGTGTCAGGGCATTGTTGACTCCAACAGATATAACCTAAAACTCTTTATGCCCATGATTTGTTCTTGTAACTCTTTAAGTATCTAATTCCTCAATGAGGTAGTGTTATTTTCGATTTTTCCCAATTGACTTCTTCTTCTAGAATCAGTTTCACAATTCGTTCTATTTCCTTTGAATTTACATTGACTTGTTCTAACGTTTGTTCATTCTTTCTAGTTTCTCCACACATTTCAATTTATTTGCAATCTTAACCTCCTGAATTTGTAACACATTCATCATATCAAATTTATATTTCCCGAACATATTTGCACAGAATATAATGTAGACCTAGGTGCTCCTCACATTAGCAATAATGTCACCTTCAATTCAATAATCCAATCACCTAGTTGAATATTTACATCAGACAAAATGGATACACTCTCAGTAGCATATTCTACCTCTTATGCCTAAGTCTCCGCTAGGGGTATGACTCCAATGTTCACTTTTGATTCATTACATATTCATTTCTGATTTTTTTCTTCATTGATCACTCTTAAACTAAATCGTCTAATCAACTTAACTTAATTTAGGGAAATTATTCTTTGAAAGAAGATTTCTTGCCACTTTCATCGATACCACTCATGAAATTTTTATCAATCAATTGTCTTCGCCATTACTTGTCAACCATTCTTAGTTCCTTATGAAGATCAATTTCAGCTACTCATAATATCTCGTTAAGATCAATTTATGCCATAACTTATGATCAGAACATCCTTTTTAATAAGGCTCATTGAAGCATGAAACAATTTGTTTACTCTAGTACCTTGGTATATACCATCAAAATCATTACATCTTATGTAGAGATGTATTTGGGACCACTCACCAATTAATAGCTTATGCTAAGGATACCTTGATCTCATTTGATTCTAGACAACACTTCCCCTTTTACGCCTGTCCTTCATCGTGGGGATTTTGCCATGATCATGTCCTTCTTCTTTTTTTCTCAAATTCATCATATATGGTACCATCATTAACAATCTCAATTCATTCCCAATTGATCACTATAAGCACTATCACGTCTTACTCTAATTCATCTTAGAGTTTAAACTATAGGAACTATGATTAGAAATTATTCAATAAGACACCGATTGCTTCCTATATCATCTCTACATATATCATACACATATGCTTAATATTTTCACTTGTCATGGTGATCCTATTATCAGACGTGCACTCACATAGGCAAATCAACTTAACTTTGACAACTTTTTCATCTACCATTATCATCATCTCACCTTCCAATTTCCATTATTTCGTCATATCTACATATGTTCATAATCAATTAGGAATCATAGATGCATAATCATCCTGAAATTTCGATTTCGATCCTACTAACATATTCCCACACTGAGTCATAAGCTCTTATCACGATAATCAAACAACCATTCCAAGCCCAATTTCTGCCTCTCAAAGTCATAGAAAATTCTGTTTTCATTAAACTTTGTTTATACACTTTAAATCTTATCTTTTCTACCATATATCTATTTTCCTTAATCAATCCATAACAATGTATTTACATCTATTTCACATTCGAGGATATATTACCACATTACAATATTGATATTATATTCATAATACATTCACCAATATAAGTGTGTTGAACCTTTATCTGTCATAGCTATCTATATACTATTTCTCATTTCTATATATCCAAAACTTTCTTTTTCTCACATTTTGAAGGATTATCTTTTCTCTCAGTGCTTCTCACAACTCAAACTCTTGAGGAATGCTTATGCTGACTCATACTGGAGATCAGTTGCTGTTGTCTGCTATGACATGAAAAAATCCATGTGACTTGACACACATTTCAAAATGCCCATATAAGATAGTACTTCTGGGCTCTGATACCACATATGTAGCATCGAACTCCCGCAAATACGTGCTAGATATCGATGGGTGATATCCGAGTTTCTGTCCCGCAAGGATGGCATACTAAAGCACTCAATCATTCAAATTCTAGTGCAATTTTTTTTCAAACCACAAACATAAACTGTGAAAATCGATAACCAAATTGGGTCCACTTTATTTCATAAACATTTTCAATCACAGCAAAACAATCAATACATAGCTCATCAAAAATTCACTTTTTACTTGGGCCCATTACAAATTCAACATAAATACATTTGTATACACATTGTGAAAAAGTTTCTGAATACGTTATTTGATACAAAAATTGTGGAAATTATACAATTCAATACAAAAGGACAAAGTACAATGTAGACACAAACTGATCCCGACCTCTATCTTTTACTTGTATGCTATAGGGATACTCCCGTTTGCCTAACGGGTTATTCTTTTGAGTCCTGAAAAATATTTCCAAATTTTGGGTGAGTTTTGCGAATGAAATGAGTGACCATCATCGATGGCTCACCCAGTCATATAACACATAATTCATATTTCACATTATTTCACATTTCACATTCAATTTCACACTTCACATTCAATACACTTAATCATTCATTTCATGCATATGTAGTGCACATGAGACTCACTTTTTATTTGTTACTTTGTTGTGACCGAGTGCCTAAATTGTCCCATATAGGACTCATTGATAACTGTTACTTATCTACTTGGGAGATGCAGGGTTCATTAAACGTTGAGCCTGAGCCTTTGAATCACTTTTGAGCTTGAGGCTCATTTTCACTCGATGAGCTTTAAGCTATGATCGTTGGCTACTCTAGTCACAGCTGCCATTATATTTCATGCATTCATGTAATGGAATGCATCAATCACATTTGCATCTTCCCATTCAATCTCATTCCCATATCATCGGACCTTAGTCTGGCATTCAACATTAAATTGAGAATTACACTTTCACTTACATGCAAATGCACATTTAGAACACATTTAACAATGACATTAAGTACATTTAGTTCTTCTCATTCACATACAAGTAGCACTTCAATATCTCATCAATCATTATAATCATCAGACCTTCTGTCCGGAATCAACAATCAAGGCACATTCATATCAACATTTAATAGTCAATTTATACAAAAATCAAACAAAACAAACAAACAATAGAATGAGACCATCTAGGTCTACTCACAGTACGCTCCAGATTAACATTTGCCTCCAAATTCTGGAAACGCTTGAATGCAAACATTTAACCTACACAACCTATTTAGGCAAAACACACGTTGCATAAACATTAATAATTGCACACTTACAAGCATTTATTTACGCATAATTGTATAAATGGACTATGTACAATGCATGCTCAATGACAATCCCAGGTATTTATCCATTAGTTTTATCACAAAATCAATCCCATATCAAAACTCACCTAATTATAATTTATACTTAGGTTTATACCTCAATAAAATCATTAAATCATAATTCATAATTCATTGAATCACTTTCAGATTTTTCCAAGACACCCCTTTTAGGTCTACCATTCACGTTCAATCAGAAGGTGAAAATGAGGTAATTTGGTCAAACTCTCTTCTAGAAAAGTGTCCCTATATGTCTTATCTTTCCATCGACACCAAAATTACTCAATGAGGTTTAGTAATTTGGAAAATATGCCTCAAACATTATCAGGTTATCCATATTCAAAAACAGTATATTATGCACAACGTCCATCCAAAAATTCAACATCTTAGAGGCTGAATCACAATTTGAATTTTTGAGAAAATTTGTTGGTCTATATCTCTATTTTACTTCAAATTAAAATAATCTTATTTGAAATTATACATATCAAGATATCATCAAAATGCTAGAACATGTTTCATAAAATATCCAGTTCATACTCTTCCAACTGATACCCTAAATTTGATTCGATCAGTATATTTCGAGTCAAAACCAAAAGTTATAAATTTTCATGGATAGATATAAAAATGTGTTATGAATCCAATGCTTCAAAAATTAGTTCATTTGGAGGTCGGATGACAAAGTTATGGCCAAAATAGTGGAACATGTTCAGGCTAGAGGGGGAGGACTTGTGGGTCACGATCGCGACTTTGCCTCCTCCTCCCTTTTTTCTTCTTCTTCATACCTATTTGGTAAAAGGGGCATACCTTTCACTACAAATATTGGATTAAGGTTATTAAAAAAACCATTTCAAAGAGGACTTCTAGATCTATAATTTCTATGAAGACCTAAAAACAATTTTTGCCTCTATAAGGGTCAAAATTTCAGAATGATATAGTTGTCTCAAATTCCCCTCCTATACAGCATTACAAAATTATAAAAGTCATATATCTCTCCTCCAATGTCCAAAAATTCCATACTTTATATCAATAGAAAGCTTAAAGAAAGCTCTACAATTCCATAAAGAAACTTTGTCAAAAACTCTCTATATCAGTTTAGAAAACTCATGGAATTTTCAGATTAAAATATTTTTAACTCTTTACTTACAACATTCAATTCCTCATGCTTAATCTATCATTTCTAGTTCAATGCCCATCATTTATCCATTATTATAACTCCCTTTCAGCTCAACATCATCTATAACCGAATTATAGCCCATGTTCGATCATAAACACTAATAACAGAACATACACATATATATGCATTCATCATCAATTTTCTGCACATATTCAACTTCATTTCCACTTTCATTTCACTTCTAACTATCACCTAGATCCTTCACATTTCAAGACACCATATTAATCCCTCTCTTTATCTTTATACTCATTTTACATCATCACAAAAACACCCAAAATGATTCACATTAATTCATCAAGAAAAATAGAACAAAAACCCAATATGTATCTAGTTTTTCTGCACTTTTTCCTTATACCTAGTACAGAACTTCAATTTGAAATTGGAAACTTCAAATGACAGAATTTGAATTCGATATCTTCATACACAATGTAGCCCTATGTCTCTAATTTAATACAATTCAAAGTCCATTTCATTTGGATAACTACAAAACAAGTTATGGATAAATAACATAAGCATATTCAGTGAAAAAAAATCACATCTAATATTTCTCCGGCACACTTTATACACCATTCACTTTGTCTCTAAACTTTCATCCTAGTTCTTCCCTTTTCAAGACACTATATTTGCCTTTTCTCTAACTTCAAATCTCAATCCAATCCATGTCTAACAATACAATGATCCACGTTTTTATCCATTAAAAACATAACTTAACAATATCTATTCATAAATCAATTTTTCTTCACTTCATTCTTCTTCTTTTAAGGATTCATTCTAACTCTAAATCATCTCTACATCAATTTATGAATCATTAATCATCAAATATACAAAAGCAAGACATTAACATAAACATTTCATCACTCATGACTCATACATATAAATTTCATGATCAATTCATCAATCTCAAATTACTATTCATATTAGTTTCCTTTACAATACCCATAATGATTAAAGCATAACTTACTTAATTTAGTTCCAAGATTCTTCAACTCTTCAAGATCTCTCTCAACCCTAGCTTCCTTCTCTCATATGTGCATCATCATTCAAGGGTGTTAGGGTTAGGTTTTTAGTAAGAAATGAAGAAAATAGAATGGCTAGTGATTGAAGAAAGAAAGGTTCAACTTGTGGATTGGAGAAAAGAGTGTCGTGAGTGAAATAGCGAGAAAGATGAAGAAAAACAATTTAAGAAGATGAAGAAATGGAGCTAGTGTCATGGATGACAAGATAAAGACCACAATTTGGTCTTTCTTTTGTTAATTTCGTGACTTAACATGTGGTGTGGTAAGTGACACTTGTCACTTGCCACATGTCACTCTCTTATGGTCCCTTCTTGATCTTTTAATAAACTTGTCCATTTGCCTTCAATTTCTAATCCAATTGTCTCTCAATTTTTAATGACATATGTCATTAAATCCCAAAGTCCTTTATAAAAATTTCCCTTACCATTTGACTTTTATTTCTACTACTATTTATCAATTGTTCTGTCACTTGGCATTTTTCCTAATCCAAAAATATCCTTATATTTCAGAAAATTCCCAAATTTTCTCCAAAAATTCTAATTCATTACTTATACATTCCCACTCAATCTTTATGACACAAAACCATAATTCACATCATGTTCACATTAAAACAATCATTTATAACCGAAAATGTCAATTGAGTGCATGAGCAATTTTTTTAATGTGAGCAATTATCAAATTCACATGTGTGTATGCTGACATTATGCATAAGCATGAAATGCATTTTTTAAATCTCTCTTCGATCTCACATGTACCAAATTTTAAGTTTCTAACCCTTAGAATGGGAACGGGATGTTACACTCTCAATCCTGGATCCTCCATAAATGGGTTGGCATCAGTAACATAACCTATCGATCCATGGCTCTTAAGAAACGTATAAACCAGCTAACTCCATTATAAATAATTTTTTTTATAAAAGAAATAAAATAGTTTCATATTATGGAAATCATTTCTAGTTCCAATCGTGTTGAGATTTGTTTATGTGAACTCGAATTCACATAAATCATGTTGATATTTTATTGAATATGATGATTTTCTAATTTTGATTCATCCAATAGTACTACATCCTTGCAAAATATGAAGAAAAGGGATAAAAGATGAAGAAAATAAAAATAACAAAACAACTAAGTATGCAAATACAAAATAGGAAAATAAAAATAACATAAAATTTAAAATAAAACCTACTATATTTCATGGGTTTCCTCCCATGTAAAGCTTTTTTAATGTCATTAGCTTGACATAACTTATAAGTTGAACCTCATCTTGGGTCTAAGATTAGTGACTTGCTTTCACCCGTTTCTTCGCATAAGGGTTTTGTAGCTTGTAAGTAAGCCATCTGTTACAAAATAATAATAAGGACATAATTTATGAAATTAATAAACCCAATTATATACATTAATGCCATTTTTTATGAAAAACTATTAATAAAGTAAGGAATAATAAAACTACCTAATAGTCGGTTAACTCAAACAGTTCGCCTTCAAGGAAGTGGAAACCCTCCGTACTTAAGGTCACCACCAACACGTCATCAGTAGTTTCCTTACTTGGTTCCCCTACCAATTCTTACTCAACCACCTTTGTTCACTCTTCTTCTTCTTCTTCTTCTTTCTAGACAAAGGTTATGGCTAATCTTCTTCAATTACCTAAAGCCACTCCTCTACTTCCTTTTTTTAGATAGAGACTGCCTCTTCTTCTTGGTATTTATCTTTTGGAAGCTCATTTCTACTTCTAAAGATGATTGTCATTCCATTTTCCTTAGGATATGTGTTAATAGTACTAGGCAACTTCCTTTGCAATTCTTCAAATAATATCTCCACCAGCTACTCGATTTGATTCACCATATTCTATATACGAGCCTCTGTTTCCTTTTGCCTTATGCTTGATTCTTGAATAAACTCAGCCATCTATCTTTTAAAGCAACAATTGCCTCCTCGGCTTCTTAAAATGTATATTCATTCTTGAAATTGACCGTTGTCCCTTCTTTACTCTGAGACATTAGGGAGGTTAGATAATATGAAGTATTATGTTCATCATGTGCAGGTAAAGAAAGTCTCTCATCGAATTCATGTTGACTAGCTACTCTCTCGGTTAGGCATTCCATTAGTTTATCTATCATATTTTCGTATCACTACTCTTGTTATCCATATTACGTTAAAGCATAGTCATTCAATCCATATGCATAAAGGTTGCTCCACTCTGAATTATATTTATTTTCGTATGATGGGACTTAAGGTTGGTTATACATGTTTTATCGCTAGAAGTTTGACATTCATGATTTTAGTAATTAGTTCCGTAAATGTTGGAACACGGTCTGGAAATCTATTGAGCTTCCTAAAACACGTGAGGAAGTAGTTGTTTCCCATATAATGATGTTAAAGATTGTGAAAACAGATTGTTGGATGTTTCCTAGCATACTTGACATCTTACACTCAATCTAGGCACACCTTGGGAAGGTGATACTTTCATAAACATTTCATCCCCAATTAATTATTGTTTTCGACCATCTTTAGCCCTATTAATGCAAATAAAGAGGCAGATGGCTCTTTTTTTCATATAACTCTTCATACAGTATTCCAATGAAATCAACATGATAATGATTGTGATGCTTAAAGTTGAATAGAACTATACATTGTTCTTATGTTCCTATGAACTATAAACTGTAAGCCTTAAGCATATCTCTAACAGTTAAGACCGTCGACAATTCAAACATTTAATCACTTGATTCTACATTCTTAGCCGCTAAATGATGTTCCGGCGTATTCCTACTAGAATGTATATCATGGGTTGTTATTTCTGCATATCTAACAATCTCTTTGCTCAAACATCTTTATCGATACACATACTTCTTATTTCCACCATAAAGTATCATTTTTCCTATTCGAACTCAAAATTCGTATTCACTTTCAACCTCTTTGTAAGATTCACAATTTCTAGATCCTCAATTCGGGCTTAGTAAATCCTTTCATGTGAAACTAATCTTTAATTCCATAGCAAATTGTACTTGATTTGCCCAAAATTCAAATTCACATTCTATGCTTCTTTTTGCACTAGATCTGATAACCTCAATATCTGAATTCATGCTTCATTGCTATTGAGATTTCTACTTAATGTATCAGATACCACACTAACTTTACTAGAAAATACTCATTTGTACCGTCATAATCTTTCAGTACTTCTATCCATTGTCTCAATGTCGTGTTCAATTCTCTCAACTCAATAATTACCCCAACTTTAATGATCTATATATTTATATATATCCAAGATGTTCTTAAACATATACTATCCCCAAACTTTCAAAACAATCACTACTATAGCTGTTCTAAATCATATATCGAATAATCAATCTATAGGACTTTCTTTGTCTCTATACATATGAAATCGCTTTATTATGCTGCATTGGATTTTATCCAAATCTCTTATACAACATCATTATATATTATAAAATCTCCAAATCCAGACGATATAATTAATATCGGTGTTATACTTCCTCAAAATTATTTTTACATCCATGATATGTAAGATTAATCTCAATGTTCAAAAATATTCTCTTCACTTTTCAAATACACTCCAAATATCCTCTATGATCATAATCACAAATTGATCCATTTTTCTTGGATCACTTTAATCTTTAATACCATAGTACTATCGAGGCATTTGTTAACTCGAACAAATGTTTCCAAAGCTCTATATGCCCATAATTAGTTCTCATAATTCCTTAAATAACTGATTCCTCATTTCTCATGTTATTTTCAATTTCCCAAATGACTTCCTTCCTTGAATGCTTTTCTCAATTCATTCGATTTCCTCTAATTTCACACTGAATTTTTCTACTGTTTTCTCATTCATACTAATTTCTCCAATCATTTCAATTTATTTTCAATCTTAATTTCCTGTGTTAGTAACACATTCATCATATCTTATTTGTATCTCCTAAACATACTTACATAAAATATAACATGGATCTATATACTCCTTATATTAGTAATTTATATCTCCTCAAATTCAGAAATCCACTCATGTAGTTGGATACTTTACATCAAACAAAAATACATGAATTCTCAGTAGTATATTCTACCTCTTTTGCTTGAGTCTCCAACAGGATTAGGACTCCAATATCCTTTCTAATTTATCCTTTCATTGATCATTCTTAATATAAACTATCTAATTTGCTTAACTTAATTCCATAAAATTTTTCTTCGAAAGAAGATTTCTTACTACTATCCTCTATACTGTTCATGTAATGTTTATCAATCAACTGTTATCATTATCGCATTATCATCCATCCTTAATACCTCTATTGCATATGTTTAGGTGTGTATCATCAAATTCATCCCCTTGTTGTACACCTATTTATCTCCATCAATTTACAAATTTATCTTTTTACTTGATTGATACTTTGTTCTCCATTCGTCCTAGATGATATTCTTCTCTTTATCTTCGAATTCATTACTCATTGCAACATCATCAACAATCTCAATCTATCCTAATTGATCATATAAGCACTTTTATTTGTTTCTCTAGTTCCTCTTAGACTTTAAACTATGGGAACTCTAACTAACAAATATCCACTAATTCGTAGATTGCTTCCTATATCATCTCCACACATATATTACATATGTGCTCAATATTCACTTGTAATGATGATCCCATTAACTCACAATAACATTTCATCTTAACCTTTTGAACTTGTACATATGTTGCTATCATTCATCTCATCTTCCAATTATCCTTCATTACATCTTACATATGTATATTCACCATTTATTCAGATTTATAGATGTATAATCATCATGAAATTCTAATCTCAATTCCACTAACATATTCTTATGGTGGATCGTAACTCTTGTCACGTTAATCAAACAACCACTTCAGTTTCAATTTCATCTTCTTGAGATCATAACAATTTCTGTTTTCATTTCATTCGACTTGTACACTTTATTCTCATCATTTCTACTTGTCTCCCTATTTTCCTCCAACAATCCATGCTAATAAATTCACATGCATATCATATTCAAGGGTATCCCTTTACAATACAATACTGATGTCATATTCACCAATGCATCCCCTAGGTCAAATATGTTGAATCATCTTCTATCAAATTTACCCATGTACTATTTCTCATTTCTAATTATCCACAACTTTCATTTTCTTATATCATGGAAAAGCATCATTTTTTCCTCACTAATTCCATCAGGTCAAACTCTTAACAATTTCACATGCGTGTAACTCATACACATGTGTCTTAGACTAAGGATCAGTGCTGCTGTATGCTAAGATATGTTGGAACCCCTCCCCGGTGAGTCTCGTGCCCGACATCCTACGTGACATCTGGATGCGCATCTCACGAGGGAGGAATTCCTCACCACGAAAGAAACCTCAAATCGAACTTAATTTAACGTTATCCGAACAAAGCTTGACAAATTCACCCTAATTATCCTCCAATAAAATTGATCTGCTTAGGGCTCATAACTAAATCCGATTCCTAAGCTAAAATGAAATTCCATATCTCTAGGTTAATTAGAAATAGAAATCGCCTCAATCCGATCTCTATAGCTCACAAAATCGCCCGAAAACGGAATTACATGCAAAACTGTCACGTAATTGTCTCTCTTTAGTATCATCCGTAAAGTCCGACCACAACCCGACACTCTCATTTTACCAAAAAGGGGTAAAAAAATTTTAGAAAACTAACGCTTCGAAAACTGAGTGAATTCGAGGCCAAACGAAAAAGTTACAAGCAAAAGAGTGAGAGGAGGACATTCAGAGATTAGGCATGGGCACGTCTAAGGGATTTAGAGACTAGACGTGCCCACGTCTAAGGATGAAGTCTGGATTTACAGGAAAATTTCAGAATTTACAAAGGTCATAACTTTTGCTCCCGAAGTCCAAAATTCATAAATTTGGTATCAATAAAAAGGTAAAAGGGAGCTCTACAACTTCCTAGAAGGATTTAAAAACTAATTTAACCATTAAGAGGGCCATAAATTGCTTTAAAATTGCTGCCACTAAAATTAAATTTCCTTACATAGAGTCAAGAATTTGAAAATTCATATCTTTTAGCACACGAGTTGAAAAATGACACATTTTACCTTATTGGAAAGATAAGAAAATGAACTACAAGTTTCATGAAGGAAAAAAAAAATCAATTCAATCATTTAAAGGGGTAAAAACACTCTTAAAGTTTCAACCTAAATGAAAATCAATGGAACAGTAATTTGGCTCAATGAATAATAACTGCCAACATTCCCAATCTCATAACTTTTTATTCCTAAATCCAACAATTTCAAAACATACCTCATTATAAAGATAAAAATATAATATACATTTTCTATGAAGAAAGAAAAAATCAAATCAGTCTCTAAGTGGGTGAAAAACTCTCCCGAAGGGGCTGCACAAAACTCACCCTCATCAATAGTGGCTGAAACCTTTCAATCTTTATAACTTTTTCATCTTAGATCCGAATGTGACAATTTATATATCATTGGAAAGCTCTAAACAAGTACTACATTATTCAAGAAGACCACCCAAACTAATTCAAGCTTTAAAGTATTTTAAAACCCAAGTGAAGTTGCTGCCCAATTTTAGGAAAAATTAGACAGCACCTCCCCTATTATGCAACTAACCAAATCTTCCATCCAACTTAACAACCTGCGTAAAAACTCAATATCCAATTTTCCACAACACAATCCAATACAAATATCTCATAATATCTACTCCAATGGCAGCCACCACACTCTTAATTATCTATTCAATTCCAAACTATAAAGAAA
>JANZLD010000006.1:69127815-69143640 GCA_026413575.1 Erythroxylum carthagenense
TAATTCCTCCCAAAAAGCTCACTTTCATGCATCTTGCTACCTTCTTACCTTGAAGATCACCATGCATAGGATGGAAATTTTAATCGACTGATGTAATACGCCACCTTCGCGGGGCACGGACTCCGATATCACCAACGATATCGGGTTCGGGTCATTCGGGAGTGGGATGTTACAATATGTATGAGATAATTTGTCCTAATCAAATGATGATCCTATAATAAATGAAGGAACAACTTGGATAAAAGAAAACAAAAGCAAAAAAGTGATGTTTGACATCACTTTTTAAGCTAAAATAAGTGAGGGAATTATTAAGGCTAAGTGCAAATAATGTCAGAACTTGCTCATTATAATTTTGAAAGGAAGAACCTCACATTTAAAAAAGGTTATAGCTATAAGTAAGCAAAGAAAAGTGGTATATGGAAGTCAGATGTTTCTAATGCCTAATCTAATAAAAGGTAAATAGGTGATTATCATAGCTTATAATTTTAAAAAATCTAGTTATTTGTTAATGAGGGTAATTATTAGGCATGAATATCCACTTTTAATTGTAGATCGTATTGATTTCATAATGTTTGTTACTTTATTTCAATTAACTTTTAGGTTACTTACTCATAATACTATTAATAAAAAATATATTTATAATTTATTATGCATAAAAGAGTACAATGTTGAAGATGTTACCAGCTAATGACACACAATGAAAATTCACATCAAATATGTGGATATGTGAAAATCAAAAAACGGTTATGTTGTTACCATATCACATTATATTAATAACATTTGGACTTTATATAGTTACATCCTGAGGAAAATAATGTTTAAGAAAAATATTTTATAAAATTTTATAGTAATTTTCTTTTGTTTTTAATATTTGATCTTTGAATTTACATATAAATTGTTGGTTAATTTATGTTCCGATGTCTCAAACAAGTGATAGACTATAGTGTATTGATTGATTGTTTGATGGACTTAAGCATCAATACGAAATTTCCAAAAATATATTTAGACAATTGTTGCACAAATAATGCTATAATTGACAAAGCCAAGAATAAGTTTAAGTTGGGAGTTTATTGATGAATGAGAGAATCTTTCATATTCATTTTTAAATGAATATAATGAATTTATTATTAAGGATATGTTGGACATCGTCAAACAAGGGATGAAAGTAATTTGAGATAGTATAGTACATTGGAATAAAATATAGAAAATTACGGAAACATAAAAAAAAAAAAATTATGCATTCCTGTTACAACAAGGAAGAGTTCTACATTCAAAATTTAGAAGGAGAGTCTTTTCATAAATTAGAGATGTTTAACATTGTCGCTTTCTTTGGCACAAAATATCCAATTGCTGTTCTTCCTCTTCTTTTTTTGACATATATAAGATCAAAATAGCAACATATAATTGGGTAACATCTCCTAATAAAGTGATTGAAAAAATAGTAGACAGGATAAGAGAACTTTTTTATAATTATTAGAATGAAATCCATAATACTATGTTAATTAATTTTATTTTTTGATTCGAGAAACAAGCTAATTGCAATTGAATATTATTTGTGTAGCTTATATAGTGATTAAGCTTTAATATAAGTTCATATCATTAATAATAGGTAAAGAGTTCAATAATAACAATTCAATATCAAGTTCAACTTATGATGGTAAATCTTCGTCAAGTAAAAGTTGTTAGTTTGGGTCTTGGTTTAAAGGAATTTATAATTAAAAAAGGGTTAGGATTTCGTATAATAGAAAGAAGTTGAAAAAATATTCGGAATCCCACATTTGCTAAACAACTAATGATAAATTATTTGAAAATGATAATTGCATGATTTATTAGGTATTTCAATGTCTACGATTACCACCTCTTGTAATTACCTTTGTAAGTGCTCTTTTTGATGGTGTAGTGTAGTGTAGTATAGTAGAGCTTACAAGAACGTGACATTTTGGCCGTGAATTGGAAAAAAAAAAAGATTGTAAGATACCATAACATTTATGATTTAAAAAAAAAAGAATATAAATGGAATCTACAAGGGTCATCGCAAAAAGCATGTTCTTGAGGATGACAACAAAGTGATGAATTCTTTTATCAGTTAGTCAAAGCTTAAGGACTTGAAATTTTCATTAAAATGCTGACAAGTATAAATTGAAAATTTAAAGTTAGATAAATCATTTTATTACTTGGAAAAGAAAAGGAATAATTTAGTAGGCTTGTTGAATCAAATTATAAACTATAATAATATATATAGTCTATAACATAATGGCTGATGATATGAACTAGAGAAATATTATTCCTAATGTTGTCTGGAACAAGCAACTGTACTACCATTTGCCAAACAAGAAAAGAAACCGAATTTATTATTAAAACATCTAACAAAAGAGAATATATAGTCTGCGATGCAAGGCAAGTAATGCATATCACCAACTTTACACACTAATCTCAATTTTGCATAACTGGAAAAGAATACTATATATTTAATGTTAAATGCGATATATATTTATGTGTAAAGTAATTAAGGATTTAATCAACGCATTCTTAACCGCCAACCTCATAAACCCACGGCGCCTTCAACTCTTCACGCGTTCACGGCCATTTCTTTATTATTATTTCGAGCGTCCATGGCCAAAGGACGACCTGAACCGGAAACAGAAGCGTAACGGGACGAGAAATCGCGAAAACCACCGAAATCATCCTGGTCGCCGACGACGCCGTTCTGGCCGTGACCTTCGTCGAAATTGAGGGCGTAACTGAGAGGATCGTACTGGAACTGACCGTGACGGTTACTACCAACACCTCTGTTTCTATTAAACCGCCGGATGAAGGTCTTCCACTTAGGCCCGGCAACGATCTCAGACCACTCGCGAATCTTCTTCAGAGCGGTAATGCCTCTGGACCACCACCGGCGGCCGTCGAGGTGGAGCTTGGACGATGGCGAGACGGACGAAGAGGAGGAGGACGACCGAACCCGCTCCCACCACGCTAATCCTACCGCGGAGGAAGAGAAGGAGGCCCGCTGGGAAGTGAAGCAAGGGAAACAGAAGCAGCAGCGAGTGTTAGTCAATGGAGAATGGGAGGTTGCTTCTTCGGAGATTGAATCTTGCTCTCTTCGAGCAGTTTCCAGGTCTTCTATGCCCATAACAAACGCACACGCAGGGACTCTCTTTCTCCCTCGGAGAGTTTCGCTGTAGATTGAAGTTAGGTGTATATAAAAAAAAAAAGACGTGCGTTGGTTGGTAACGGAAAGTTACCGAAGACCGGGAAGTGCCGGTGAGAGAGAGATGTATCGGTTAGTGGAAGTGTGACTGCGACGATTTTAATCTGTGGGAGGCTGTAGGGAAATATGGGGGTCTTTTGGTAATTTGGGATTTCTGATTGAGCCGTTACAGTAGGTGAGCGAGGATCTGAAGCTTCGCGGTTTAAAAGTGGGGCCGATTATGAGCTGTTAAGACGCTGGAGTTTTGGTAGGATGGGTCCCAAATTGAGGATCAAACAGCGGCGCGAAGCATAATCGAACGCCGATGACAACGGGACAGTTAAAAGAATTACTAAAAGGTCGTCATCAAGTGACAGCAATGCGTCAAGGGAATCGGCAATACGATGACGACCGTATCAACATGTTAGCCCAGCTTGATCAGCTTCCATTTGCCACCCATACGCATTACTTAGGATGAAAGTTTTACCAACTAAATTAAAATATTTTTTTTAAATGATTACTACGATAAATTATTTGATATAATTAAAATCAAGACTTAATTAAATAGTATTCTTGGACAAGCCTTTCATGTCCGAGTCACTCGTCTGTACAAAGACGAAAAGCCAATAGCCGATTCAGGTCAGTTCTAAAACTACACCTAACAAGCGTGCGTATCTAAGACATGTCCCAGCTTAAGGTCTTTTTACTGTTCTACTCCGCATGGTAATTTCTCCCCAAAAAAAAAAAAAAAAAAACATGTCCCAGCTGTTTAAGAGGACAGTTACGGTTGTTTCCGTCCTCCAACAAGAATATCTAACCAAAAGATTTTCACATGGCCACCTGTTCAAACAAAGAAGACAAAGGTCAGGTGGCTCAAAGCATTTATATTGCTTTGCTCGAGCCGACGGGTCTAGTCGGGACACATTAGGCATCAAGACCAGATAGGTTCAAATTGACAAAAGGCTGTCCCCATATGCCCTGTTGTCTGCTTTCAGGACAGTCAACAGTTTCATGAAGCAATCCTTGTACATGGACCAGTTCCTTCCCCATAAATGATAGTCCAAAAGAACATGAAGATAAAAAGAAAAAGGGAGGGCAAACTTTTGGATGCTTTGGCGGTGTCAGTTTCCATCAAGATCAACATTTGTCACTATACAGAATATGCACCAAATATCCCATTTTACACAAATGGGATTTTTAGTTCCTTCTTCTAGGCAAGCAATAAACACTAGGCCTACCGTCGAACATAGTATCTGGCTCACTTACATCTATCAGATGCATATCATCTGAGGAACATGCAATCTGTATATTGTCGAACTGTGCTGAAGAAGGTGAAGGTATATAGCCTGTCATAAATACTAAACTTTAAAACTCTAGCGCCTTGTGCATGCACACTATACTCAGGCACAAGCTCTGGACCTACCGATCCAATCGAATTGAAGGAGTCTTGTTTGACAATGCTCTGGGCTGGTACTTGATGTTATTTTCCTAAATCAAGATCTGAATGCTAGGTATGCATGACTACAGTATGTTCAAAAACATACTCTATAAGCAACTGAAAAAGCTTAGACGATCAACAGAAAAGTTGGAATATCAAATCGTGTGATCCTCATAGTTTGAATGCAATACAAGAGTCTTCAAGATGTTTTGGGTAAATTTTGCCCTATATACCTGTGGTTTCACTCATTGCCACGCTTATAGACGGTTAATAACTCCAACACTTCTAGCAAAAAAACTCATATCAATTCATGCAAAGCATACACAATGGTTCTCCTCCAATCAATCCGTACAAAGTACTCACAGTGAATCCATACTAATTTTCCAGCCATAAAACAAAACAATATGCAATATAATATGACAGTAATTTATACTACAATTTCTAGCTTCTACATATTTTAACACTTACCCAATACCTTGAAGGGCCATGGAATCATCTTCTTAGATTAGCTCTTGTCCAAAAACATGGTACTGGTAATTTTAGGTCACAATAACAACAATGTAAGCACTCAAATCCAATAGCAAGCGAAGATAATGAAATGTCTGGTTTCATTCAAGTGAATTGAATGGTAGAGTTGAAGGGTATTTGGGGATTTGAAGTAAAGATCAATTTGTTGCAGTTAGGTTAGGGATTTTAGGAAGAATTGGGAGAGTGTTAAGGGAAGGCGTTAACAGAGGAGGGAGTAAGATGTCATGCTATTGGGAGAGTGTTAAGGGAGAACATAGCACAACCTCATCCACTATACGAGAGAGTATGGAAATATGCTAGGGAGTGGCAATGGAAACTCAAAGTATGACGTCATATTATTTCTAGATCACCAATCTAGAAAGTTAAATAGTTACTTGAAGTGAGATCTTTCTTACCTAAGCGGTGTCAAATGTATAGACTCCAAGGAAATGTCATCCAATGACCTTAAGAATGCATAATATAACATCAACGAGAAAGCAATCAACAAAGCAGAGCAAGTGAAATCAAGGCACTCCCCCAGGCATAATCAGTAATATAACTCTACATATAGTTAAAATATGCAAACCATATAAGTAATTAACCATCTAGAGGACTACAGGTGAAACCCAACCAGTCCTGGCTCTAAAGAGAATCCCTAATTGAACAAATACCACATAATCCATCGAAACAGAAGATATATATTACATGCTCAACCTACATGGAAAGTGCTTTTCCAACCTTACCACCATGGACACTCCAGAAGACAGTTTCAGCATCATCAGACTTCCCAGTATCAATAGCAATGGCACCAAATATTGCCCTGAAAGCACCACAAACAACTGATGGCATTGACGAATTAGTCTTGGGAGAAACTCTGACCACTTTTTGTAACCCCAACTGCATCCCATCACCAGCACAAGATGTTTCAACTTTTGAAATTTCTGCTATCAGACGGTTCAGCTCTTTTGGAGACATGTCAATGTCTTTGGCTAGAAAATGCAACGAGACAGAAGTGTCGATGACACTGGAGCCTAGAATGCTCAAAGCCTTGTTATTCTCTTCAGAGAATGAAGAGTGGGTCATTGCTCGGCGGAGAAGACCAACGTTTTTAAAAGTATATCTGCAAATAGAGCAGACAAGAATGAGTCAATGCATTCAGTTCATCGATAATCTACGTGATGCTTGTGCATAAAATGTCTAGGTCCTTCAAAATTGTGAAACTTTGTTCGGTATTAAGCATACATAACACACTTGGAGTTTCCCCTAATGGTTCCATAATCCGTTTCAACACACAGGCGTACAAATAAAACCCAAAAGTTGTACCGGCTACCAAACAGCGTCAGTGAGTGGTGACATAAAAAGGACAAAAAGAAAGAAGACCAAAAAGAACCAAACTTGCCCGATTTGTTTCTGCAGAATTTCAAGAGCCAACGAAAAAGGCGACGATGAGGGCTTGATCCTCCCGCCAACGAGCTCCCTTCCTGCCAAAACCTGAACCCACAATATCCCAAATAAAAAGTCATGGGCTTGCAGCTTGCTTCGTACCCTCTTTGATCATGCACATAACTACAAAGACGATCTTTGACATGGGTTTTCATTAATTTTAAGCAAAAAAAACTACCTGTGAATAAGAGAGTATCAATATGGAGAGTAGAGTAAAAACAGTGAACCAACAATTACGAAAAGCCATTGTCCGATTCAGAGTACTTTCAGCTTGTAGAAGGGGAAATGAAAATTGAGAAGCCCTCGGCACAAGCACGACTTGACTTGGCTGTAAACGGGTCTTAAGTATGACCCAGGTGTTGAAAACGATTCGTGTCGTGTCATGTGGCGTCGTCTTATACTTTATTTCATTTTCCATTTTAATTAGTGATAAAAATATTTTAAAGAGGCTTTAGTAAGTAAAGCGGAGGCTAATCCTGTTTCATAGGTTTCACAAATATCTATATTTTTTGAAGAGCACCTAATCTGTCACAATTAGTTTTGAAGAGCACCTTAAAAGAATTTTCTGTTTATCTATTAGAAAAACGCCACCTGTATACAAAAGACCATTGTCCACTTGGGCAGTATGACTAAAACCTGTAAAGATGATTAGCCTATAACCTGTTAACTACAGATCCAAGTTACTGAATTTATCTTTTACATTTTGTGGGGTAGAGCTTTGTTAAACCTTCTTCTCTGCTACATACAATTCATGATGTCAAACTTGAAGCGGCTGACAACCCTTGAAGCAAAGCCAAAACATCAGTTGTATCGTCTAGATAGTACCTAGCCTTGCTTGGTTTTTGGCCCACAGTGCATGCAAAGATCTCCGCAGCTGAAGGAAGTGATGAACTATAAGCCCCATTCAATATACTTTCAAACATGTCTTCATCAGACCTATCATCCCCAATGCACAATAAAAAATCAGGGGGTTTGCCATCAGAGATCAGTGTCGAAAGAACATTTTCGGCAACTAGACCTTTTGTTACACCCTGCACCGTATTTGTTGATTGTTTTAGACAAGCAAAATTGGAAAGAAAGGAGAAGAACATACATGAACCATGTATACCTGTGGTTTAACTTCTACTATGTGCTGACCCCGCTTGACCACTACTGGTTCATTTGCAAGCACATTTTCAAGATGATCTAAAAGTTCCTTGGATTGGCAAGATCCGAAATCAGGATCAGCATCTTGATGATGCCACACCAAGGCACTCTCCTTGGTCTCTATATAGGAGCCATCGGTTGCTTCAGTATATGATTTCATCACAGGTTCCACAAGTCTTTTCCAATTAAAATCCGCAGCCAAGGAACTTGTCTCCCAATCTGTTATGTTGCTCCACCTAGACAAAAATGGCAATATTTAGCAGCGTCAACAATATTGTTTCAGAATACTGTTTGTTACATAGTAGAACAAGCAGTCCAACCACCAAACGATATCAAAAACTAGAAAGGGAAAAAAAAAGGACAATATAGTACCCTAAGCTGGCCAATCAAGTCGAAAAAGCAAATTAAGTATAATGATTGCAAAACTTTGAAATTTACGAAGCCTGTTGTCCTAGCTATTAACTCCGTCACCTTGATCTGACTACTTAGTATGCGAGCAGCCAGAAAATGAGATGAATAGATAAAAGAACCAACCAATCCCACTATTTCGATACCCTAACTGCAGATGACAATGGGTAACCAAGTAGAAAAGAAGTACTGCATCCTAAGGTATGGAGGTGATAAGATATAAATGCAAATAGGTTATTTCTGATCCACACTGTGACCGCTTAAGTGGCATGGAAGATTCACCAAGTCGCAGCCTCAAGTGGAAGAAAATCAATTTTCAGCCACTATTATCAAGTGTGATTTCCAATTACAATACAAAAAAAGCTTACCTCATGAAGTATCCATGCTCTGCTGCTATACCAAGATCATTGCATTGAGAAAACCATTCACTTAGAGAGTCTCTCCCCCTACCACTAACTATAAACACAGTGTTCTTGGGGTCACTGCAAAGGCTGTTTAAGACAGATATTACTTCATGACTAGGAGTTTTAACAATGGAAGTTTGAGGTACAACTGTTCCATCATAGTCCAAAAAAATTGCCCTTCTGTGAGTTTTCTTGTATGCAGAGACAATATGGTCATTGGATAGCTTCCTAAAGCTTGGAGAAAGTGCCAAAATTCTGAAACTTAAACCAAAACCAATACCCCAGCAACGTTTACCGTAATGATCTTTGCATGCTCGCTCCAAGTCCTGCATAAAACTGTGTGCCCAATAAGCTACATCATGGGAGCTAACATATCGATAGTGCTTCTCATGCCGCAGCCGCTTTTCTAGATCAGGCATGGCGATGGCTACATTCAAGGCATCAGCCACTGCTTCAACATCCCATGGATTTACTCTAATCGCACCACTAAGTGATGGTGAGCAGCCTATAAACTCTGAAACAACAAGAGTGCTTGTATGTGGTGAATCAGACGAAACTCCCAAAGTTTGATTCATCTTTTCAGTCCCCTGCCTACAGACGATGTATTTGTAAGGAATTAGGTTCATGCCATCCCTCACTGCATTTACTATGACACATTCTGCCAATGCATAGTAGGCAGTTTTCTCATACACGGAAATGGGCTGATCAATCAGGACCACTGGTTCATAACCAGGAAAACCAAATGTGTCATTTATCCTTTGGGTTATGAGATACGTCTCCCTATTTGCCTCCAGTATATCTTTCCCTGAGCTCCTTGCAGGATTTATTATTTGAACCATGACCAACTTACCTGTTAATTCTGGGTTCTGCTGCAAAAGTTGTTCCATAGCCAATAATTTCAAACTAATGCCCTTAAATATATCCATATCATCAACTCCAACAATAAGCAGTTTATCCCTGAATTGTTCTTGGATTTCTTTAACCTTGATTGAGGACGAGGGGTGATTTAAAGCAGACTCAAGTCTGCCCAGATGAATTCCCACAGGCAAAATTTTGACGTATATAGTGCGACCAAAATATTCTAGTCCAATGTGACCCCGTTTTGATTCGTAATCTAGACCCAACATTCGGCTACAACATGACAGAAAGTGGCGAGCATAATCAAATGTATGAAAACCAAGTAAATCTGCATTCAACAATGCTTTCAGAATTTCATCTCTGATAGGCAACGTCCGGTAAATTTCAGATGAAGGGAATGGACAATGAAGGAAGAAGCCAAGCTTGACTCTGTTGAAACGTTTCCTCAAAAAAGTGGGGAGAACCATTAGATGATAATCATGAACCCAGACATAATCATCCTCAGGATTGATCACTTCCATGACTTTATCAGCAAATATCTTATTTGCAGAAACATAGGCCTGCCACAGTGACCTGTCAAAACGATTGCCAATGTCTGGGCTCATAGGCAACATGTAGTGGAAAAGGGGCCATAAATAGTGCTTGCAAAATCCATGGTAGAAGTTTTTCTGAAGATCAGGTGGAAGAAATGTTGGTATGCAATCAAATTCTTCCAGCAATTTCTGAGAAACTTCTTCTTGTTCACCTGCATCTACATCAACTTTGAGAGATCCCACATAAACAACCTCAGTATCGGAGGATAAACCATCCTTCATCTGCAATAAGAGTGAATCCTCATCGAAACTGAAGAACCATTTTCCAGATTGTAAATCCCTTTCAGCATGCAGAGGAAGAAAATTAGCCACTATAATTTTCTTGCCATGGCAATTGGTCAATGCAGCATCTGAGTCACCATCATTACTTCCATCACCATCTATGTCATGTATAATTCCAGGAACAGTCATCACCCTTGGAAGAGATCTTGGAGTTTGACAAAAATTCATCATATCCCCAGATACCAAGTCCAGCAAACTTATAGAAGACCTTGATACCATACTTGGCAGTTTTACAGATGCCCTCTCCAATAGTTCAATCAGAAGAACATAATATAGCACAATCAGTGTCGTCGCAGTAGGGACTTTGAAAAGTATAACAACAAATTGTCAGGAACTACCAACCTACATCAAAGGGGAGAAACATTTTAAATTATCATGAGAGAAACAACGGAAAGTCTTGAGCAGAAAATTTTGAACTACAGAGTCATCCACCAAATAGATTATGACAAGCATTAAAAGTTTTGATAACAATATTAGATGTACCCATCCTAACTTCTGTTTACCAACTGCTTTTAATGTCATGACAGAAACTAAAATACAAAGAAGGCAACAAATGATCAAATTTACTCTACTCTATACCTCTTCTCTGTGCTTGTAGATAAACTTCTTAAGAATCAATGTTCAGATACATTTTATAAAGAAGCACGTCCAAGAGAAGGTATGTCCTCTACATCTAAAGAATTTATAGCAGAACCTAAGAATCACTAGTGACCTTATTACACAAGCCAGCATGTCTCCCATGAACCAGAGAAATCATAAATTCATGTTCTTTCTCCCAATGCTGGTATCAACAGTGGATTAGTCCAGGTATTCAAGTGGCAAATAATGGATCTTATCCATTCACATTTTCTGCACAAGTTTTCAAACTTAACCAATAAAAAAGTGAATTATGAAACGTGAACGGTACTCGATCCTTAGACAAACTTAACGTTAACAATAATAACTTATGTCCATCTTGAAATTGACGTTACTCCAAATGGAACGTGAGAAATCATCATAAATAGAACAGTTTTGTCTATCATAAAAGAACTAAGAAACTAGTGAACAGATTCTGCAGAACTTTATCCATATTTCACCTTGTTTGCAAGATTCTACAGCTGGACATTATCTATAGCGGCTAAAATTGATTTGTCAGCGAGGACCACAGGTAATAAAGGCAAAGCTATCAATGCAGAGTTCACGTTGAATGAGCTATCACTTTGAGGTTCCACTTTCCATCCTTAAAAGGTTGATGTTTAATTTGATCCATTGCCAGTGGCAAAAGTGAAGGTCTTAAATCATTGTTTGAAAAATAAATTCAGCAAAAAAAAAAAAAAAATCACAAGGGACAAGGTTAAAAGAGTCTGAAGTCTTGCACCTCGTGTAGAAATTTTCTTAATTAATGTTGCAGAAAGAATTAGATGCAGATAACCACAAGATGAGAATATATTATAATCAATGGGTGGATAACAGCATTGATGACCTTAAATCTTTAATATGAAATTGTAACCGAAGTAACGTCTGTTTTTTGCAAAACATACTTTTATCAACAACAAGTCAATCAGAAATTGCTGCTAACATGAAGAATGAAGTTTTCAAATGGAACTTGTGCCTTATCAACTAACATTACACTTGAAAAATATAAACATTAACGGCAATAATGAATTCGCAACTACAAAATAACGGGAAAATTATCGCATCACAACATAGATTAAGGCTGCGCGTACGTATGATCAATGCTCGTGGACATAAACGACATGATAAGAAAAGTTTAAATCTTTAAGACGACACCCAACTATGTCTTACAATTATCACTAAGGCTCAACATCCTGATAAAGGTAAAGAGAAAGGTACCTGAAAATGACTTAAACTGATTGGGGAAAAGAAACCTTCCAGCTAAAACTGGTCAGCAACAAGAACTTATATTCCCTGCCAAAAACAACCAGAGAGTTGATAAAAGCATCAAAAGGTTCTTCTTGAATCTTGGTTGCTGAGAAACGATACAAAAGGAGAAACAAAACCCAGAAACTATCAACCGCAATACCCGGTTACTTCTTGCACACTTCCCCACCAACCAAGAAAAACCTCACAAAGGAAAATGGCAAAAGAAAAAAAAATGGAGCAGACGGATAATGTGAACTGACCAATCAGAAAAACCAAACAGAACAATGCTAACAGATAGAAGCAACAGGAGATATGTGATGGAGAGAAGAGAGGTGTTAGGTCCAAAGCTGGTTGAAGTGTGTAATATGGTTTAGGAACCGACTGAAACCAACCAAAGAAAGGAAAAGATTTTGACGAAGCAGCATAAGAAAATCTTGAAGCTTTACGGTGTTTGGTTGATGAAAGAGCACTTAGGTGTTTTGATTATTCAAGAAAGGAAGCTTTGAAAGGGATTAAAAAACGTAGGATTAGAATATATAAAAAGTCAAAGAAACAAACAAAAAAAAGAAAGAAGAAGGAGAAGAAAGAAGATATAGAGAGCGAAAGAGGGAGACAGGGAGTGTGCGTACAGTTAGATTGCAACTGTGGTTGGTCTTACGTTATAGTCCCGCAAACTTGTTTCTCCTCCAGTGCCCTTGTTCTTTTGGTTTTATCACGCGCGAGCCCTTTCATTTTCGCCAAGCCAAGGTAGTTATAGTTACTAATGATATACAGAGAACGTGATAATATGTTAATTTAATTAAGATAAATATTTAAAGAAATAATTTACACTATTTTTTTAGTTCCATTTATATTTTGTAGTATTAGTCATAATTATAAAAATATTAATTAAATATTAAAATCTTCAATATATTATAAATAATATAATTCAAGAGTTACCATTATTAGTCTTTCTTATTACTTTTACTAATCTGGAGCACCACATAAATTGGGTTCATTCTTATTAATATATACGTTAAATTTTAATAAATTATTTTATTTTTATTTTTATTTAAGAAATTGATTTGATTATCCATTTATTGCTATTCATAATAGCTTTATAAGTTTGAACTTTTTTTATGGTTAATTACAAAAAAAAATCTTAAATTTTATTCAATTTTATAATTATATCACCAACTTTAAAAACTGATAATCAAATATTCAAACTTTCTTTTTTTTTTTAATTTTAGTCCGACGTTATTACCTACATTAAATTTGCTGATATGATTTGTCACGTGGTCTAGAAATCCTAACTGTTTATACAGGTCAGCTAAAATTAACAAAGCAAATGAAGATTAATAAAACGGCTTCATTGTTAAAAATGGAATCTATAAATCAGCTTAAGCATCCTCAACTCTTCGCTATCTGTTTGGTCTCGCGACGCCCTCAACTATTTGTTTTATGTTTATTCTTCTGCCACCTCAAACTACCATTGCATTGCAACATATTGAACTAGCAAATTCTTTATTTTTAGTTCATTCTCCAAATGCTCTAGGTGTGAGGGTGTCGAGGTTGCATTAATTGAAAATCGAAGGAAGAAGGAATCGAAATAATAAATTGAAAATCAAGAGAAAAATTAAAACATTAACGTTGGGTTAGAATTAAAAAAAATGAAAGCTTGAATATTTTATTGTCACTTTTTGAAGTTCATGCTATAATTGAAAAAAATTTACAGTTTGAAAATTTTATTGTCACTTTTTGAAGCTCGGGCTATAATTAAAAAAATTAAAAATTTGAACATTTTATTGTCACTTTTTGAAGTCCGAGTTATAATTACAAAACTGAGCAAAGTTGAATTTTTTTTAATTAACCCTTTAGTTTATTAAATATTTTACTTAATAAAATTTTTATATAATCATAAACATGTCAATTTATAGGAAGTCGAATTAACTAAATAATTATTTACATAAATTAATTTTTGATTTTTGATTAATACTTAGTATAATTAGATTTATATTGAAAATTAATAAAATTTTGAAATTTACCATTTATAAAAGAATATAGGTAAGACATTTCCTAAATCTGTGTCTAAATTCAAAACAGGGTGAAATCTTTTATTTTTAATATGGATAAATAAATTTCTTAATAATGGGAATACGGGGAATTATGCTCAAATTTCCACCGAGGCTTGATAAGGTAGTTGGCAGAAATCACATTGGACAATTTAGATAAAGATGAGATCTTTTACAAGATATACCAAAGACACCTAATAGTTTAGGTACACAAAAGGAGTTCTTCATTAAATTACATTTTAAGAAAAACAACAACGTTATCTTTCTATTTCCTGAGTGCCCATTACGTTTCCTGTATGGAATGCTTGTTGACCATGCCAGTCTTTTAAATATGTACCGACATCTGGATAAACGTAGACTTGGTCCTATGACCCCTTCTCATTCTTAGAATTTTACGGTTGAGTATATATAAAGAGGTGGTCGTTAAACCTCCCACGATTTGAATTTTCAATTTCAAAATGAGTTACGAGGGATGATTTATTTATTTTATTTAAATATCACAATAAATAAAAGAAAATAACTTTCCATAAATTTTTAATATTTTGATGTATCTTATTCTTATCCGTAACTTTGTACAAATATCTCACAACTTTAGACAAAAGTAACTTAATCTTCTCAACAAATTCCAACTTCTTATGTTATTTTATGATCTCGAGAAACGAATCTGAAGGAAACGGTCATTGTGGTCAACATATACATACCAGGTCAATGCTAAAGTAAAAGAACATGTGAATTAAGGAGCCTGCCCTAATCCTATCCTCAGGAAATGCATGTGAGGGGTGGGTGGCACAAGTTAAAAGAAGCGAAGAAGACAGACATTATTGGGTGTTGATGTAGATGAGCTGTAATATAATGATTAACAGCTTGGGGTAAAAGTAAAACTTAAAAGCGAAGCCTACAATCACAAGTCAAAGGCACCACCAACATCAACCCTCTGCCTCTGCTACATTTATTTTTCCGGTTTTAGATTGGATCCTGCGGTACTTGAAAAAGAGCGACAGAAATCAGACACCTCACGCGGCTGCTCGACATCGCTGTTCTAGTTCTTATTATTTTTTGGGTCGGACTCGGACTAGGACTAGATAGACGTTGAGTATAAGTTTACGTACATTTACAAAAATATCCTTATCTCCTCGGCCTTTCTTCTTATTTCTTAATAGTTAATCCACGGGCACGCTAAAACATGCGTGCCACCTAGTGGATAGAAAATTATATTCCAAGTCCGTATGTCTGCATAACTCGGTATGGTTATACATACAAGTAGAATTGATACATATTTATTTTTGTACAATCCAAAGTTTGGTGAGTGTCATTTGCATGTATTGATCAGAATTCTTCTGAGGTGCTTCAGTATGTGATGAGAGAGCCTAACATAATGAATAGATAAGCCAAGAAGAAAAAATCCAAGGATGGTCTCTGACAAAAAGATGTAGGAGACAAAAAGGAAGGTTTCCACCATTAACCAAGACATCCATAGTCCGGTCTCCAGTCTCCAATACCCTTTTTCTGGTTACCCTATCCATCCAGTTCTTCTTCATGATCCCTTCCTACAATCTCGTACCAACTTTTCACACTTGCGGTAGCTACTATCTATCTATCCTTTTCAATTCGACCCCCCCCCCCCCCCCCCCCCCCCCCCCCCCTC
>JANZLD010000006.1:69214111-69232713 GCA_026413575.1 Erythroxylum carthagenense
AGTAGGAGAGCCCTCTGGGTATGCACTACTGCCCACTCACTTTAGGGATAGGAGAGCCCTCTGGGTATGCACTATTCCCCTTTCACAATAATCGTATTTTAGGCAAGTAGGAGGGCCCTCTGGGTATGCACTACTGTCGTTTTGGCCTTAGACCCAGATAATTGAGCTCAAAGCTCTGAGTCACTATGCTCCAGTCACAACTATTAAATTTACCACTTATTATCATGCTAGGCATGCACTCCCACTTACACAGTCACTGGCACATATATATCACTTCACTCACTATCTCAATCAGAACACTTACTCATACTCTTTACACTGATTTCACATTCACTAATACTCACATTTCCATCAATATGTCACTTCATTCACTTATCACAAGTATTCACATTTATAATCTCAGCACATTAGTCTCACGACTATAACAGTCACATTCACACAATCACTATCATCTATCGCATTTAGTTCAATCACTTTACATTTATATCACTCACTTTAACACTTATTTCATACATATTCACAGCACATTTAATCACATAAAAGCTGAGAAACCAACTAGATTACTCACCTGAACTCCCGAGCTACCTTCCGGGAAGTCTCAGCACTGCCTGTGGAATATCGATCTATCGGAGCCTCTAAAATAGTCAAATGATTTCTCAATTACTAACATGCACGATTAATCGAATTCACTGATGCACATGTCTAAATTCGCAATTATATGATGCATATTCATGATGTCCAGCGCTCTAATCCAATTCCACTATCTCTCACTTCATAGCCATGATTCACTATTCACTAGGTCAAACTCATTCATTAAGTCCTCACTTATAACTTCAATTGTCAAAATATGAGTCTTAAATTTCACTAAGGACTGAAATTGGCTCTCTTTCGATAATTAAAATCTCGATGATCAATTTCAAACTCTCAATCTCTATCACAATCGTAGACCTCTTTCTCTAGTTCACAACAAATCAAGAATCATCTCAATTGGAGGTCTACACTAAAAGTTATGCTCCAAAGACTCGACTATTTCACTTCAGAAACTCACTCCTCGTCGCGACGCATGTCTCTTTGTCGCGACGTACAGGTCGCTTCCTCTGCGCCTCGTCGCAACGCCTGCCAACCACAAGTCGCGGCGTCTAAAGCCTCCCGCTCGTCGCGACACCTCATGAAGCTCGTCGTGACGTCCCAATTTTCACGCTCGTCGCGACGCACTATTAAATATTTAATTCCTACGTCGCGACGTGCGACTGGATCGTCTTCTCCGATTCTCATTTCCGCCATTAATGCTCTCTCTCAAACCACATTTAACACTCTCAACTACTCAACTAACTCATATTTAACACTATAAATGCCATAAATGCTTAAAGCAACCATAAATACAACATAAATCACATTAACACTTACCAAATCACAAAATCGATCGGTGCCCTAAATCACAAACGTCCGAAATCCTTCCAAGCTTCAATCTTTCACTGAATCACTCTCAAATTTCAGTCATTATCAAGTCCCTCTAGCTTCTAGCAACTCTTTCACTCACACTGAAGAGAAACCCACGAAATCTCCAAGGAAAAACTCGCAATCGTCAACGGTGAAGGAAAAGGGAAAAGGGAAAATGTTTAAACCCTAACTCCCAAATCTCATGTATATATATATATACTCAGGGCTGATTTCAACTGAGACTCAAAATCTATCAGTCCTCAAATCACTTAATTTCAATCTCAAATTTCAATGGCTTATCACAATAATTCTCAAACTCATAACTCTATTTTTCAAGCCATTTTCTACTCACTTTCGGAACCAAAATCTCAATTATCAGTCTTAGGCCCTTTTTCCGGTCCGATCACATAACTCTAAAAATTTCGGAAACAGTCTCATAAATCCACAAAAATGTGGAACACTCGCTCCCAGACTCAATTCTCAGTTCCCGATTCTCTATAACTCAATTTATAACTCAATTCACTTTAAATCACATCTAACTCATTTATATCTCAATTCACAATTCATCTCTTAATCACAATTTAAATGTTGGAACAATCATGAATGCATGTGCAATTATCTCATTTTTCACTTATGCAAAGTCACTATATCTGCAATTCAATCATGAATGCACTCACTGCCCAATCCATCCAAATTACCGATATGCCCTCACATCAGTAACGGGATGTTACAGGTGAGACTTAGGTAGTTTAGATATATTAAGAGAAGACATCCTAACATCTCATTAAGAAGATGCGAGAAGATTATACTTAGGGACTGTTAGAGAAGAAAAGGAAGACTAAAAAAGAATTAAGAGGAGGCGATTAGGAATAGTATGGCCTTACTAGAGCTTACTGAGGGCCCTAACTCTCTTTAGAAAACTTTGACAAACTAGGATACGGATAAAGGACCTATATAAAGAGGTCATTCTTTTCATAGGTCTTTTGAACATGTTCCGTCAATTCTTGTGTCTTTTAATTAGCCTAAATATTTTTATTTGTAGCGCTTGTTCCTTTAGCTATTTTATTTATTTATTTTTCTTGTTTTTATTTATTTACTTTTATCTTAATTTATCTGTATCTTGTATTTGTATTTATGTAGTTATTTGCTTATATATTTGTCTATTGTTTTCTTTTAACTGTTTTAAAAAATATATTTTTTTTCTGTGAGTTTATGTTAAATAATCTCTCTCTAGCTAGGAGGAATGTTCGTACTTTTATATCTTCTTAGACCTCATATCTCAACATAATTCTTACTAAGATGTTTTTTTGTTAATTTAACAAAATGACATCATTTTTTTTACATGAAAAAGAAGAAAAGACAGCAAGATGTCCTCCATATTATGGCCAGCTTATATTGATAATGCCAGTGACTAGTGAACTATATAACAACCATAGTGACTAGCAAAGTCATCCTCCACCTCCAACTGTCTTGAAGTAGATCTGGTAAATCTAGCTAATCTCATTTTTCTCTCAATAAAGCAATGAATTTAATCTTGTTCTCAAAATTTTGAAGCTGGTGTCTCTCTCCTTTGCCATCTTTTCCTCTTAACCTCAAACTGTTTAGTATGTCTCCTGGTTTATAATCTCTTTATGTTTATTAAATTTCAATTGAAACTCATTTGATTGATTGATGAATTAGCATTGAAATTCAAAATTTTTTTTGCACATCCTATCATGTAATCATGAAATTTCTAAGGATTATATTATCCATTGATTGCTTACTACTACTTAGAGTTAATTAGTTGACAAATTTACTTCTGGTGGTGGAAACTTTAGATCTTTAGCAATGGAGAGTTAGATAGGGATCAATATACATTAGTTGGAGCTTTGATAGGTTGGGTTAGATCAAAATGAGAGTTAAGTAGTTCAGACTTCGAGAGGATTCAAACTGTCAAAGGCCTAACCAAGCTATGGACTGGGTTTGTGCTACTTTTAAGGGGTTTAGGATATGACTCAGGTTGCTTTAGGTTTAGCTCAAATTAACCTATTGTCAATCCTATCCATATAAATATCTACATTATCTACATTTTTTGTTATCAATAACGATGTTTTATTTGACATTAAGTATTTGTTGCAACATATGTTTAATTTAGCATTATATGTTGTTTTTTAGAATAAATGTTTGCCAAAATTAAGTTCAAGAAGTATAAAAATGCTTGATTTCAAGTTGAGTGTTTTGTTCTAAAATGAGGGTTAACTATAATATTGAACAATCAATTTTGGATATAAAAAGTTTGTCAAATAGATACGAGATACGTTCTCATATAGGTAATTGCGTTAATCACTTTATAGGAATGACGATGAGAAAAGTTTTAATCTATTAATCTAACTGATAAACGAGGGCCCAAATCTTAAAACATTAATATTGATGTGAAGTATATTAAAGGGTAAAAAGAGTTGTAGTACTAGTGTAACCTAAAGAAATGATGTTTTCACCCAATTTATCTTAATATGCCAAATGTGATTTTTGAAAAATGGATTAAATGTGTAAACAAGTGAACTCAAGTTAGGTATTACATATGCTTAAATTATCATTTGTATAGTATTGTGAGGTAAGACATACGGTCTGATAAAAGAGAGTAAATAATATAACACATGAATCATACTACATGTGCATAACCAATCAATTAGGTTAATATAAATCATATTATTAGCTTATATCATAAGATGATCCTTGGGTCTAGGTGAACCTAAAATTAAAATACTCTCTTTAAGCGAGTTGTAATTTAATATAATTGAGTTAGTTATTGTTATTTTAGATTGTTATTAAAAATTGTGAATGATTTCATATAACAAAACATTTGAAAAAAGCAAATTAAAGAAAAAGGAAGATCATTATAAAATTGAGTTCATCTCAAGTCCACTTGGTGATATGAATACAAAGTATTTATATAATGGAATTGAGGTGATAATTGATGTAATAAATAAGCTAAGTTATAACATACTAAATTTATTTAATGACCTATTTATTATTTGTTATGTCTTATATTCCTAACAAACATATGGTAATATACTCTCATTGTGTACTAGTCGCATAGATTATTAGAAAAATATAAAAACTACAAAATTCTAATCATTTAATTTTAATATGTGTTAATGGGAGACGAAAAACTAGACATATATAATAAGGAGTATTTAGTTATCACATTATGGTTATAATATTTATTCAACTACAAAGGAAGTTATAATAATTTCATAATCATCACATTTAAGTTTTATTATCTTGAATAATTTCATAATCATCACATTTAATTTTTTTTACAAGATAACAAAAGATAAGAAAAGGATGAGGAAAAACAAAAGAAAGTTATCATAAGGGATTCTATGTCAAGTCTTCATATCCTTTATTTTATTTTGTTTGATCTTTTAACATTTGTTAACTAAAAAAGAACGATGAGTGCATCTCTGCAATGCTTTGCATTATATAAGTTTGACCCTTGTAATTGTGCATGGTGGGTACGTAATCATAATATATGTGAAATTGTAAAAATTAAATTTATAATTCATAAGATTTTTAGAATATAATAATTTTCACAAAAGTAACTAACATACCTTTATCCACAATGAAAATATAAGAATCCCTTTGAATTTAATCAAGATAAGCTTTTAATAAAACAAGATTTAAATTTTCTCTCTCTTTACCTTTTCTTTCTTGGGATAATTAATCCTAAAATACTCAACCTTACGAGATTTGTTCAATTCAGTGCCCAAGTTTTAAATTTTTTGATTGAGTGATCAACCTTATAAAACCTTAACAATTCAATTTAAAATGTTAATTTTTGTTGATGTAGCTAATACATGGATATTCATGTGACATTATGTCATATCATTAAAATAACCTTTGAATTGAATTATTAAAGTTTTAAAATATTAGTCACTCAATTGAAAGATTAAAAAGTTTGGGCATTGAATTGAAAAACACTTAAAAGTTTAGACACTTTTGAATTTATTATCCCTCCATTTCTTTCATAGAGTTTCTGATGGAATAAAATTAAACTTAAATAAGCATAATGAAAGTTAAATCACCTTTGTTTTTGTTACAACATGATCTTAATTAAGTGAAAAAAAAAACTAGAGATGGTCATAATATGACATGCTTCCTTCTATATATCACAAATTAGTTTAAAACTTAATATTATCTATAATGAGGTATATCTTAATAGCTCAATAATAATGGCTTTGTAAAAGACAAATACTCTTAAAATTCATACCATCATTTATGCATATATACTAACAAAAAAATAAATAACATTATACTTAAATATCAGAAACAATACATAAATATATAAAACAACAATATTTTGTTTAATCATGGAACTCAATAATGCCTATTCTTTTGACATGTTCATTAAATGTCTTTGGCAGTAATCCTTTTATTATGGATCTGTAGTCATAAATTGTGTGCTAATATGTATGATCAACACTCTTTATTTCTGAATTTCTTCTTTATCGACAAAGTATTTTATTTTTATATGTTTAATACCCTTTGAATATTTGTAATTTTTTTTTAAAAGAAGACTATTGTGGCATTATCACAATAAAATCATAGTAGCTTAGCAATACTATCAATAATTTCAAGTTAAGAAGTAAAGTTTTATAACCATAAACTATAAACAATAGCCTCAAAGCATGCCACACACTCAACTTCCATAGTAGATGCAACAATGATATACTGCTTTACACTCTTCCATAAAATTGCTCTTTTAGTTAAAGGGAACAAATAACCAAATATGAATTTTCTTATGTCAACACTTCTGACATAGTCCGAGTTTGAATATCTAATTACCTTAAAGTGATAAGATCTTTTATAAGTGAGCATATTATCTTTTTTTTTTACAAACATCTTAATAATTTCTTTGCGACTTTCCAATGTTCAATTCCAAGATAGCATTTCAATAGCAAAACTAATTTCTGGTCTAGTGCAGGTTTGAGCATACATTAAACTCCCAACAATAAATGGATAAGGAATCTTCTCGCTTCTTATGCGTTTTAATAATATTTTAGGCATTATTTAAAACTAAATTTATCTCTCTTGTAAACTAGAACAACAATTGCAGGGCACTTTTCTATTATCTATCTCTATAAAATTTTGTTAATATATCTCTTTTGAGATAACCTAACATTCCTTATGATCTGTTGAAATATTTCAATTCTTATAACAAAAGATGTCTCATCCAAATCTTTCATTTCAAAATTGTTAAAGAAAAACTTCTTGAAATCATATAATAAACTAAGATCACTAGTACTAAGCAAGATGTCATCAACATATAAGACTAGAAAATATATTTGCTCTCATTGTTGCTCAGATATATACACCATCCAATGATGTTTTCTTTAAATCCAAAAGAAGTAATGATATCTTTAAACTTGAGATACCATTGTTAAGAGGCTTGCTTAAGTCTATATTTTACTTCTTAAGCTTACACACCATATATTTCTTTCTTTCAACTAGAAAGCTCTCAAGTTGATCCACATAGATTTTCTTTTCTCTTAATTTCCATTTAGAAAGGCGATTTTTACATCCATTTGATTGAGTTCTAAATCATAATGAACTAAAATTTTCATAATAGTTGTAAATGAATCCTTTTTTGAAACAATTAAAAAGTTTTATTATAATCAATACCATTCTTTTAAGTGTAACCCTTGGTGATAAGTCTAGCTTTATGTTGTTTGATATTGTCATTAGAGTCACATTTGGTCTTAAAGACTCATTTACACCTAACTGTCTTATAACCATCTAGCAATTCAATAAAATCTTAAACTTGCCACTTATTATAATTTTCATTTTTAATGGCTTGTGAAAATGTAGCTAGATCTTTGTCAATTCCTAAGTCACCTTTTACCTCTTGTAAATAAACAGAATAATCATCATTAATAGTTGATTGTCTTTGAGATCTTCTTAATGCTATTTCATGTGGATAATCTATAATAGGTTCGTCAATAGTGATATTATTATTTGGAGTTTGTTTGTGTATTTTTTTTAATACTTAAGGAGAAGTGATAGACAAGGAAACTTGTATTCTAACTTCTTGAATTTTTCCTTTATGTGATTCTAAACTCCTACTAGTTGCACCATTTTTAATGGATTTAGCATTTTCAGTTTTAACAATCCTTGTAATATGGTTAGGACAATAAAATATGTACCATTTAGACTTTTTGGGTAACCAATGAAAAATTCACTAGTTATTCTTGAATCCATTTTCCTTTTATGTGGATTATAGATTCTTATTTCTGTCATGTAACTCCAAATATGTGGATACTTTAAACTAGGTTTCCTTCACATTTATAGTTCACAAGGTGTCTTAGGAACTATCTTACTAGGAACTTTATTTAATAAATACATGACATTTTTCAAATCATACATCTATAATGATAAAGGTAAAGAATAATGAGTCATCATAATCCTAACCATGATCATCAAAGTATGATTACATCTTTTGGCTAAACCTTTTTCTTGTTGTGTGCTTGGCATTAAATATTAAACATATATGCCCTGCTTTTCAAGGAATTTAGTAAATGGACCAGGACATTATTCAGTTTTATTATATTTCCTATATTATTCACTACCCTTATTAAATATGATACTTTTCACCTTTTTATCTAACCATTTTTCTACCTCATTAAGAAATACCTCCAAGGAACCTACTGATTGAGAATTTTTGTGCAGTAAATAAATATATCCATAACATTCCATAATATGAAAATCATCAATAAAAGTGACGAAAAATTTTCTCCACTAAATAATGGAACAAAGAAAGGCCCGCATAAATTACCGTGTACAATTTCATAAAATTGTGTGCTTTTTATGGCTTTTTTTTTAATCAATTGTGTGTTTTGTATATTTTTCTTTTAATACAATCTGTGCAAATCCCAAAATTAGTAAAATCTAAAACTAGAAGGATTTCATTCTTTACTAATTTGACCATTTTTTCTTTGGATTTGTGACCTGAACATTTATGTTATAAGTAAGATGGAGTTTCACTTATAAAACTTCATTTAGTGCCAACATTATGATACAAGTTCAATAGAGTTTCAGTAAAAAGATTATCAGAATCAATAAGACACTTATGTTTGAACAAACTGAAACTTCCATTACCAAATTTAAAAGTCTATCTAATAATATCAAGTTTTGATAAAGAAACTATGTTTCAAGAAATAGTAGGAACATAAAGAGTTTGGAAATAGAAAATGATGTCTAATGTCTAAAATCAAACGGTAGGTTCTGATAGCTTCAGCTGGAGTTTTAACTAGATCTTTTGTATTAACTAAATATGGTGCATTCTTGTATTGTACATACATATTGTTAACGAAATATCTACTTAATTTTTTTAAAAAAAAAGGAGTTTTAACTCAGTTTCCATAAAAACAAACTTTTTATTTGGATTTATAGTTTGGATCATAAAGAATCCTTTCATTGTATTAGTAATATGAGTGGTATATCTATAATTAATCCGCCAAATATTCTGAGGAACTTATGTTAAATTTGATTTGAAATATACTAAAGCACTAGACT
The DNA here is from genome assembly GCA_026413575.1 of Erythroxylum carthagenense. Lineage (NCBI taxonomy): Eukaryota > Viridiplantae > Streptophyta > Magnoliopsida > Malpighiales > Erythroxylaceae > Erythroxylum > Erythroxylum carthagenense. The sequence goes on from JANZLD010000006.1 coordinate 69,223,106, forward strand.
TACCTTTCTTTTTGAACTATGCCTTACGTTTCAGGTGATCTTTTTGATAGTGTCCAGTTTTCTTACAAAAATGGCATATATCTTTCTTCGATTCCTTCTTATTGATTGAAGTTGATGATACATTACCCTTACATAGTACATTCTTTCCCTTTCCTTTATCCTTTTTGAAAATTTTTCTAGCTCCTTGATGACCCATGAAATTAATCGAGCGAATTCCTTATTTTTTAAGTCTTGTTTCTTCTTCAATAAGCACACTTTGCAATTCTTTAGCTTCATTTGTTCTTTATAGTATTGTAGCTCATTTGGAATGTACTATATTTAGGAGCCAAAGAGTTAACAACAAAATGCACAAGGAAGCTTTCACTCATTTCCATTCCCATAGATCTTAATCTTATTATTGTATCTATCATTTCAATGATAAGTTCATGCATAGTATGGGAACCATCGAACTTGATGGTAGTTAACATACCCATTAAAGTCCAGAAAAGTGACATATTAGTAAAGTTAGGTTGGGAAATATTTTTAACAAACTTAAGATATTCCTTAACACTTTCAATATTAGGAATTGTAGCCTTAATGTTGCTAGTTACAATCATTTGCATAAATATTAAGCTTAATCTGTTTGATCTTTCCTCAAGTTCATGGAAATATTTTTCTTCAACATTACTAATATTGGTAAGACCAACGTGCTTATTGGCTTGGAATGCCAAGTCAAGACCTATAATTCTAAGGTTGAACTAAACTTATTCACATTATTCAGTAAAATTAAGCCCATTAAACTTCATAATGCATGAAGCTTGCGAGTGAATAACAATAGAATTAGATGGTACAAAATACATTAAATACTCATTTATTGATGGTTCTAATCATATGTCAAATACATAAATAGAATCAAGTAATGATCGTATTAACAATATGCATATATTGTGGTTCTCCTTTGGGTGAAACAACAATACACAAAATAACAAACACTAATGCATATTATTATTTTTACATTATTGATAGTTACATATAATTATATGTATTTGTTATCTTTGAATCATATTAAACATATCTAATGAAGTAGTAGTAGTAGCAAGAATCTATCTGCATTTTATTCATAATAAAATAATATCTCAAAAAATTTTCTACCTACCTTGTCTTTCTTTCTAGAGTTTGTGATGAAATAAAATTAAACTTAAATATGCAGAGAAAAAGAAGTCGTTAAAGGTTAAAACTCAAACAATATTTTTAAACTGTTTTTTTTCTTTTATTTCATGTTCCATCAACGTAAAATTAAAATATAATTATTTTATTTAAGAATTTTAGATAACAGGGTATAGTCACATGCATCATTTCAACTTAAAATAATAATTCTTTTGACTAATCTGACGAGGAAATCGGGAAAAACTCTCATAGAGATCCGTTGAAAAGTTAAATGAAAAGTCTGCACTGAACGAAACAAAAGTCAAGATGCTGAGGCCGGAATCGTGAATGTGCTCGCCAATCCTTTTCTGAAATGGTGACATCTTTGATTGCTTGGCATGCATGGATCGTGACGGAGTCTGGTAGAAATTAGGCACTTAAATATTTCAATTAGATAAATTCATATATTTTTTTAATATAAAGATTACGTAATTACTCACACTGTAAAAATTAACTCTCTTTTCGCGATGAGCCTTTCTGACGACGTGACACGCTTGCAGCGTGAGCGACTCGATTCAGCGACTCTTGCACAGGGACCAGACGATTTTCATCACGATTTTACACATATGTGCTCAAATGTCCTTTAGCTCTCAAATCATATTCTTTGTGGGGTTCTCCCAAAGGTGGGGAATGATAGCTGTTGCAACAGTATCTATCTTAGCAGAGCAGGAACATGTACCAGGGTGACCCACGTCATAAGGCCGGATATACAATACAAATTTTGTCAAATGCGCATATACATACAATTAATATTTTATTCATAAATTGCATTTTATTTATTAACAAAGTTAATTTTCAAAATTATGTGAAAATGGTTCAACGGTGACCCCGCCTACCTCAGCTCCTAATCGACCATATACCATATATTTAGCGTCGACGTGTAACGATATGCAAAATATATTTATTTGTCAATATACATCTAATAATACCATTATTATTTTCACTTATATTCATTAAAATACCTAATATTTCTTGATTTTACATACTTATTATGATATGTACTCTTATTAATAATTGTATAATTCTATCCCTGTCACTATAAAATACTAATTAATATTTTTGAATAATGAGATTTTGTAAATAGTCTTCATGTTATGTAAAGGAGTCATGATATACCTTCATGTTAAGAAAATAGGGATTTTTGGTACATACACAAATGCAAAGATGGAGTTGTGAAGTTCACATTATCAAATTCTAATTACACGGTCTATTAAACTTCATTTATATGTTTATAATATCTTTATCATATTTTATTAATAAATAAATAAAATATAATAGAAAATCTTTGAACGAAACAAGATATCTAATTCTAGGTTAATTTGTACTGCATTGATAAGCGTGCACGTTTTAGGATTAGACATTTAACGATGCACGGACGCAATCCTCTCAAAGCAATTTCAATGCTTTCCTCGAGGGGTGTAAACTAGTGTAACTGTAAACTGTAGAGTACAACTCTATGCTATTGATTGGATTGGATGGGGTCACTTTTATCTTCCATTATTGCAGGTGATCTGACGAACACCACACATAAGAATCACGTGCCTATGACCTATGTGACTGTCGGAAGGAACGCAACGCCAAGTCTTAATTCTTTACGGTTTTATGAAACTTAATGTTAGAATCATCGTGTAATCTACTCATTATTTTTTGATTACCAATTAGTTTACACAGGCAATTAGTTAAAGGGTGTATTATAAAGTTGAAACATATGTCATTACTAGAAGAATTCTTTATGCAAGTTAAATTATGCATAGCATCAATCGAAAATTGTACCAATTTCAGGTGTAGTAGCAGTCTTATTATTTGTAGGTGAGCTCCATCCACCTTAATTATTTATTGATATAATTAGTAATGACAGACTAGTTAAATTTTATCGCATTTTTATTAACATTCAAAATATTAATGAAATTATTAATATACATTTTTTATTATGATTGAAATGTAATAAATGTGATACTATTTAGCCTTCTGCTTGCATTTTTCACGAAGAAGCTATATCTTAATTTAAATATTTGACCTTTTAGTCACATATATGTGGAGTATTTACTTTAGTGCTTTCAAACCATATGAATGGTATTCATTTTTTAATAACAAATATTCAAGAGTTGATATTTCCAACATAAGTGGTGCAGCTTAAGCATACATATTGAAAAGACAATCACTACATAGATAGATCGGATAATCTAGCCTTCTCAGCAGAATTGGATTTGCATATCCTTAAGGAGTCTCTAACAAGCGTTAAGGACGTCCTATACCAAGACATGAAAGAAACTCTTTATCATAGAATCTTATGTTTATAGGGAGATAGTGTTCAAGTTTTAGTCACTTTTGTTTCTTTTCCTTGTAATAGAAAAAGTAAAAGTTTATATTAAACCTAAAAGATTAACCTAATTGTCTTATTTTCTTATGCAATAAGATTACCTAATTGATTTTTCTTTCTTATGCAATAAGATTTTAACACATGAAATAAACAGGGGGTACAAACCTACTCTGCGGTTGATACCGTAAGACAAAAGAGCCACTGATTTTCTTTCATGGTATCAACCGCTGAGAAAACTGACAGCACTGAGTTGAAGGGACAGCCATTCTTCTTGTGTTAGATATTCGATTTTTAATTTAAAAAACACGTTTCTTTTTATATGGTTTGGAATATTGGGGAAACAATTTTAGATGAAATACAAATAACCCTTTCCTTTGAATAACTCCAGAAGGCAAAATTGGCTCGAATCTGAAGAAGGATACCTGGAAAGAGATAGAAAGATTTGACAAACCAGCGAAAATTGCCAAGAAAATGAAATTATTTGTCTTTTATTACTAGTGTTATTAAGCAACAGCGGAAAATCCCTTTCACTTAAAAAAGTAAGTTCTCAAATTAAATATGATTTTATTTTCTAATGAATAAAAGAGTTCGCAATCACTAGTAAACTCTTATTTGTATGTTATAAATTGTAAATATGCATATAATAAGACACGAAAAGCAAAAATTAGAAGACATTTTTATATGAAATTGATTTACTAGCTTACGATGATAATTAAAGTTTATTAAGTCTTCATGCTTTAATTCATGAATACGGTGGATATAATGACTAACTAAAATTTGTTACTTTAGTTAATAAACAATTTCTTAGAGAAATTGTTAGCATTTCTGAAATTACTATTAACTTTGAAGCTATGCTCATTCAACTGCAAACAAAAGGCTAAAACTCTAGGCTTACTTTATTGAAATCGGACCAGATTCAAATGAGTCTATATATAGCTAAAACATTTTATATTAACCTAAAACTTTAAAGCATTAAATTATAAGTCCTATCTTTACATGTAATTCATTTTGTATATATGTGTCTTTCTAAAATGAAACGATGAATTCATTTGTAAATTTCTAACAGCAACAACAAACTTTACATATCATTCCACTCCGAACTTATTGAACCACCTACTCATCAATGAAAGTTTTCGTAAAACTCTCTCTAATTAGATGTACAACTCAAAGACAAATAGTACTTAGTTTTGGCAATTGTACCACCTGTTGGTTTTTCTATCCCACATTGACATTGGGTGAAATTAGAAGTCTCCATTAAGGCTATATAGAGATGCATATACTTAAGGTTTTATATATTCCAAAATCTCTTTTCCATAATTTTGTGTATTAATTCTTGACGTGGATTATAATATCTTTCTCTTGCGATCTTTGTTTTATATAATAAAAAGTTTCTTGTAATCTTTGTTTTATATAATAAAAAGTTTCCTGTTCTTGCTCGTGATTTTTTTTTCCATATTTGTTAAGGGATTTTTCATGTTAAATCTTTTATCTTTCTTTTTATCTCAATTTTTTTTTGGTGTGTTTGTTCTATTCAGGTGGAGTCCATCTCCTATCACCACCAAGTTTATATAAATAAAAATATGTGAAATTTGTCAGCAATAGTTTTTGTCTAAAAATTTCCCTTTACTATAAACATTGTTAAAACTTTTAGATCATCATCATCATCACATCCAGTTCGAAGTCCCGTAGTGAAGCGGGGTTTAGAGAGGTCTGATAGTACGCAGCCTTACCCTTACATAATAGAGAGGCTATTTTTGATAGACCCACATACAAATGTGACAGAAAAATAGTAATGCAGGTTAACAGAAGAAATAAGTAAAAACTAGCATGCAGAATATTTAAATAAATAGAATTACAATACAAGAAAATAAGGACGTACATGATGGTTGATCAGATCTGCTAGTACCTTACCCCTTGTAAAGATCGACTCTTTTTGTTGCTAGTCACGCTAGGAGTCTTCGCTGAGCGAACCTAAGGATACGATAATCCTACAGTTTTAGGCATCCATTGAGAGAACTTTTCCCTAACTACACCTGACGTGAAGCTTTGACCAAAAACTTACCACTCGCAAGGTATAAATGATATTGGGTTGTACTTCCTATGCGATAAGTATGAGGCGCGAGGACTCTAAAGGATGTCATTTATCCTTATCCTATCACGCCAGACTTTCCTAATTCTAGCAACTACCCTAGTGAGGGACAAGTTTGACATACCTTTCTTGATCACTTCCCTTCAGGTCTTATAAGGCCTTTCTTTTCTCCTTTTGTAGCTACTACCGAAACATCAGAAGGCATTCTACGCACATGCCCAAACTACCTAAGCCTTTTCTCTATCAACTTATTGTCAATACTAGCTACCTGTAGTCTGTCTCTCACGACCTGATTTTGTATCCTATTTCTTATAGTAATATCACACATCCACCTAAACGTACACATTTCTGCTACTAATAACTGTCACGTATGTCTACGTTTAGTTGGCCAACACTCTACCTCATATAATATGGTTAGTTGAATTACCATTTTATAGAACTTCTCTTTGAGTTTTACGGGGACTTTTTTTATCGCGTAAAACACCTGATGCACTCCGCCATTTGATCCACCCAGATCTAATACGATGTAATATATCGTCATTGATATTACCATCTCTCTGAATGATATATCTGAGGTATTTAAAACTCAATTTCTGTGGTATGATATCAATGCCAATCGCTGCCGTCACCTCTTGTACCATCTGACTACTCGAAAAGTTGCATTCTAAATACTTTATCTTGGACCAACTCATTTTAAAATCTTTCGATTCTAACGCTCCTCTCTAACATTCTAACTTGGCATTGACTTTTTCCTTGGTCTCATCCACCAGGACAATATCGTTAGCAAATAACATACATCAAGGTACCTCTCTTTGAATATATTTGGGTAGTCCAATACTAATAGAGAACGCTTCTGTATCACCTCTTATCATCCTTACTCTAGTCAATGCTCCTTCATACATATCCCTAATCACTTTGATATACGTCTTAGGAATGCCCTTTGCCCCTAAACACCACCATATGAGTTCTCTTGGAACCCTGTCATATGCCTTCTCCAAATCTACAAAAACGATATGGAAATCTTGTTTTTGTTCCCTGTAACATTCCATTACTTTCCGAAGTAGATGTATTATTTCTGTTGTGGACCTACTAGGTATAAATCTAAATTGGTTGGCCGATATAGAAGCAACTCTCTAGATTCTTTTTTCAATTACCTTCTCCTATAACTTCATGGTATGACTTAGTAATTTGATGCCTCAATAGTTTTGGAATTGTTGAATGTCTCCTTTGGTCTTGTACAAGGGGATTAACCTACTAAATCTCCATTCATCTGGCATCTTGGCTGACTCGAGGATCACATTAAAGAGTTGAACTAACCATTCAATATCGACAACTCCTATTTGCTTCCATATCTCTATAGGGATGTCATCCAATCCTACGACCCTTCCATTCCCCGTCTCCCTCAAAATCTTTGTAATTTCTCCCTTTATGATCATCCCCTATGAGTACCCGTTTAGACATAGTCTGGACACGGGAAGTTCCCCTAACTCTATGTCGACCAATATGTCTTCGTTATAAAGGCCGTAAAAGTATCTCTTCCATCTCCGCTTGATGGCTTGGGCATCTGTGAGTACCTGTCTTGCTTCGTCATGTATACAGTAGACTTGGTTGAAATCCACCGTCTCACGTGCCTTATCTCTCGCTATCCTGAAAATTCTTTGTGCTCCTTTGGTCGTATCCAAATCCTTGTACATATTCTCATAAGCATCTCCTTTAGCCACCGAGATAGTATTCTTTGCCTTTTGTTTTGCTGGTTTATATCTCACTCTATTAATTATCCGCTCCTTCTCTGTTGCACTTGCCAGCAGATCTTTAAAAGCTCTCTGCTTCGCCTTTACCGTCCTTTGGACCTAGTTTGACCACCACTAAGATTCCTTACCCCCCCTGTCTTTTAGAAAACCCTAAGAGTTTAGCGGCGGTCTCTCTCACTACGGGGGCTACTCCCTGCCACATCTGATTTGCATCTCCACTCATATCCCATGGTGCCTTATTCCTAACCCGAGTCCTACATTGTTCCACCATGTCCCCTTTGAGTCTCCCCCATCTGATTTTGCAGCATGGCTTGGTAAATAGTTGTGCTCTTCATCCCTTAATTCCTAGATCCAAAGCTAACAATTTATGTTGGGTTGATAGGCATACGGTCGGAAGTACTTTGAAATCCTTGCACCATGATCTGGTACTTTTCCTAACAAGGAGATAATCAATTTGTGTCTTGGTTGTGCTACTCTGAAACGTCACAAAGTGCGCTTCGTTTTTCTTAAAAAAGGAATTTACTATTACTAACTCATATGCTATGGCCATATCTAATAAATCCACCCCATTATCATTTCTAGTGCTGTATCCAAAGCTCCCGTGAGTTCCTGTATAACCGTATTAATCCGCTCCTATATGCCCATTAAAAATCCCCTCCTAAGATGATCTGCTCATTATTAGAGATTTGTAAAAGCACCCCCTCCAGCATCTCTTAGAATGTACATTTTTGTTATTTGTCTGCGCCAGCTTAAGGTGCATACGCACATACTATATTGAGAACCAAATTACTTAAAATAATTTTTGCCACCATTATCCTATCATTGACCCTTGTGATCCCTACTACTCTATTCATAAGTCCCTTGTCTACTAAAATACCTACCCCATTATGCTTTCGCGTACTTCCTGAGTATTATAATTTGAACCCCCTTTCTCCTTTGCTTTAGCTCCTATCGACTTAGTCTCCTAAATGCATGCTATTTGTATCCTATACTTGTCTAGAATCTCTACCAATTCTAAGGACTTTCCTATAAAGGTCTCCACGTTCCAAGAGCCTACGCTTATTACATAATCTCCGTCTTTATTCCTGTAAGTTGCACGTACCGACCCGCTTGCACTGATTCCATTCGCATGATCTGAAGACATCCCTCCTAACTCGTGTCTCTTACGTTTCCCGCAAGTACTATCTTAAGAAATCCTTGAAAGCTGAAACTAATATACCTCCCGCAAAAGGAAGTAATAATAATAATAATAATAATAATAATAATAGTGACAATGATGATGATGATAAAACTAAAGCTAATAAGAAGCTCAATAAAAGGATAATAATAGTAAAATAATAAGAATAAGAATAAGAATAACAACAACAACAACAATAACAACAACAACAATAATAATAATAATAACTAATAATAATAATAATATTGATAATAATGAAGATAAAGTTAATAATAATAAGAAAGCTCAATAAATAAATAAATAAACTAATAATAGCAATAAAGATAAAATAATAGTAATAAATAAAATAATAATAATACTAATACTAAACTACTAATAATAGTAATAATAAAGAAGTGGATGACAGAAACTTTAGCAGTGACAGATTCGTAGTTAAGAAGAGAACGTAGTAAAACAATTAGAAGAATCCATGCCAATGGATGTGTTGTGGACTATGAAGCACGGACACGGCAAAATGTTGCCGTGTCCGTGTGTCCGACACGTGTCGGACATGGATACGCAGTGGACACGCGGTGGACACGTGTCGGACACGTGTTCATACGTGTCGTAATAAAAAAATTATTTTCTTCGGCTCGGACACGCGCGCCGACACAACTAGAGTCGGCTCGGACACAGCTAAAAACGGCTCGGACACGCCTTAATATGGCTCGTAGCAATTTTATGAATTATTAAAAATTTTATTTCGTTGATACGGTAGTCTTCCTTATTTAGAAATTCTCAATTTCCTTGTGGTTTTCTAGCCAACATCTCTCCTCTTTTTCATAAGACGCTAGCTTCCATCTACTCCTGCCTCCTTCACGTCTGCGCTGGTAACGTTGTCTTCATAAAACCATTCAGGTAAGTTTTCATTATCCCTTCTTTCACGTCTGCGTTGGTAACGCTGCCTTCATAAAGCCATTCAGGTAAGTTTTCGTTATCCCTTCTTTCACGTCTACGCTTGTAACGCTGCCTTCATAAAGCCATTCAGGTAAGTTTTCGTTATCCCTTCTTTGTGGTGCGGCAACGATTTTGCCATACACATGATTT
>JANZLD010000006.1:69258065-69268860 GCA_026413575.1 Erythroxylum carthagenense
ATTATTATTCGACGTTATTTTTTAAACTAATACAAATCATTCATAGCAAAAGTATCAATGAATTACATATTTATGATTTTATTAAGGACCAGGGGCATATTCGTCATTTGCATTATATTTGTTTACTGTCCCCTGCAACCAAACACATTCTGCTCATAAGACAGAACAGTTTTCTCTGTTCTGTCAACCACAACCAAACATCACTTTGCCTCCGGTTTCTGTTCCGTTCTATCCTGTTCTGTTCTGCCTGCAACCACTGGAGTCTGCAACCAAACGCAACGTTAAAGTCTACATTTTACATAAAGATGTGATCCTTTTAAGTTCTTCTTTCACCTTTTTGTGGAGAATGAATATAGGTTTTTGAATTTTGCAAGTTTTATTACTTTAGTTTTTGTATGTAGTCTTTTGATTGATATATAATGTGCCTATTTTCAATAGATTGATGAACTTCTTGCCTAATCATTCACTATGAAGTCGACGGATAAAGAAGGGAGATAGGAAACATAATCTTTTGTGCATTTCTTGTCTTATATGCTTTCTTCTTTTGTGCATCCTGAGAAAAGCAAGATGGAGTCATTAAGGTGAGCTATTGCATAAGATTGTCTTGATATAATTTCAATTATAATTAAAATTGTTAGTTTTAGCTAGTGACTTTGTTACGGGGATTTTGATATTTTACAAGGAAAACTTATATCTGATGATTTGGTGGTTGGGATAATTGATGAAGCAATTAAGAAGCCTTCATATGGCTTTCCATAGATAGTGGTTCAAGGTGTAGATGTTCTGTATGTTTCCAACTGCTTAGATGACCTGAGACCTGGGGATCATGTCGAGATCTAACGGAGGAGGAGAAAAGAATTTCCCTACAGTAAGCCTCTACTATAAGAAGATTACTGTTCTTATGAGTTCATGAACTTTATGAAAACCTAGATAATTCTGAACATATTGGATTGGAAGATTTTGGTATTTAGAGTCCCTTCAGCATAATAGCATCAAGTGGGTGCTAGCAGGACTTTAACATGTATGTTGTTTTATTTGAAAAGCTTGGAAATCTTAAAACTTTTAATAGATCTTGATTTGGATAGTTTAGTTTCAGAATGTTATCTTTAGGAAGCAAAGGAGATTGTGAAATTTCAGAGTCATGAGGATATTGTGCTGATGCCTTACGTGAAACTGATGGGCTGGTGGCATGCAGTTGTTGGTCATTAGGAATCTTTTGATGGAAATGCAAATAGCTGCCATTATCATGACAGTGGTAAGAGCATCTTCTTCAAATATGCCTTTTGTTCTTTCTTTTTCCTTCTTTTTCTTTTGTCTGTAAATACTACATATTTGATTCCTTCTATAAATTTTTTTGTTTATATACAATTAAAATTACAATAAAGAAGATCTGAGAAACAAACTACACTCCTTCGTATATGTCAGGTCTAAGGAAGTAACTCCATTCCCAAGAGTTATCCAGATACATAGGAACTTTGATGCAACTGTGCCTTTTGAAGTATCTAAATATATCAGTTTTTCCAACATATATGGTGATCTTGGAGTTCAATCAATAAAGCCCTGGTTTGTTTAAATTAAATGATCCAAGATAGATTTAGTTTCTTTAAATGAGTCTCATAGTAGTTGAGATAAATCTGGATTTGCTGCAGTCTTTATTATGTCAAGCGAAGTATTTTGTAGGTGTCATTATCTGCTGTAGAAAGTTGCATTAATTTCATGGAGGTTGTAGCTATTATTTGTATTTATTGCATTTAACTCTATTTATTACTCACAACTACTCTACCGTCTCTTTTTCACCTTTAAGATGGAAAAGTTCAACACAATCTTACCTTACAACATACCTATAAGCAAAACTTTCTCTATATTTCACTAATACGAAGAATGAAGAATATTACAACAGTTCGTCAATCGGACTCTGACCAGTGACATCTTCTTTAGTAAGTTTATTCTCTCTATTCTTCCCTGAACACTTGTTAGTTACGATTGTTAATTGTTCTCCTTCATCATCATTAATTGTTCCCTACTAGTAATTTTCATTAAGTTGTGTGGCTTATATTATTTGGTATGTTGTAGAAATATAATGAATAAAGATGAACTAATTAAGTCGGAGAATTGTGATTCTGATAGTGGCTATAGGAGATCGAAAGAAGAAATAAAAAACAAAGAAGAAAAAGGTCCTTATATGTTTTAAGTTTTAATAGTATTATAATGTCTGTAATTATAACCATTGTATTTTAATAGTTTTGATATTCATATTTATATAGAGATTAGTCTTCCAAATATTCATATTGTCAAACAAAACGTATGAATATTTTGTTTTATTTGACAAATACTCATGTTTATGAAATGTTGTATCAAATTTCTCTATAAATTTCTTATTCACAAATATCAATGTTGTAAATACCATGTACAGTACCATTTCGATAAATTTTTAAACTTATGAAATAATCCCTAAATTTTTTAAAATTTACAAAATAGTCCATTGGTATATTGTACAGTTGTACTGTATACTTTATAAGTTTACATCAACCATGTCTCAAAAAATCATAATAATAAATAATAATCACAATCAATATGGTATAACAATAATTTTTAAATATTTCACATATAAATAATAACCGCAATTAATATAAAAAGACAATCATCATATAAATATAAAATTAAGAATAATACAAATTATTTAAAATATTACAATAATACAATTTCATCATATAATAAATAATAATTATATCAAAACATCCAATAAAAATAACAATAAATATCCTTAACTCTCAAACTTTTACAATTTACAGTAAGAGTTCGTGATGAGGAAACAATCAAGTAGAAGTTAAACCTGAAACAAAAACATTTACAATTATATTACATATATAGAATTTAACATATACATCAAATATAAATAAAATTAAAAGAAAATAAAAAATAAAAACTTGGAATGAAATTCAATTGTCTACAGAAGGATACCTGCTATAATTGTACTAACCTCAGTTATCATTTGGTATAAAATCCTCATCATTGAGAAGAGTGTCATCATCATTATCATTCAAATTTAATACACTGAATGACATGTCAATGCTTTTCCATCCAAGATTATCTTCCAAGTCATTGACATCTACCAAATTCGGTTATTCAAAAATCCAATTTGTTAGAAGATCAATATTATTAATGGAAATTAGATCAGTTGAACTACCTATGCTATTAAGACTCCTAGTAAACAATAAATTTAATTATTAGAAAATTATAAGAAATTATATCGAAATTAATAATGATAATAACAAACCTTTCCCAACGCTTTAAATTGTAAAGAACAAAAACCAAGTCATTCAACCTCTTATGCTCCAATCTATTCCTTTTATTGGAGTGGATAAATTCAAATGTACTCTAGTTCATTCACAACTTGTTGCAATCACATATTGACTTAAAATTCAATTCTGGAACACCATTTCTAAATTGATTCCACCAAGAAATTGTAAGTCGTAAGATAACAAGAGTAGCGTTATAAATAAAATAAAGTGATAATTAATTTTCAACAAATAAGAAAAAGGAAACAACTAATTCCCATATGATAACTTATAAAGCTCCATTTATGAGCTTAAGGGATCTTGCATCGCGTTAATGCCAACAATTGTTGTAATAGTTATAAGCATTTCTCTGTTAACTTCAACTTGCTTAGTAAAATCTAGTCTAAAATAGATACTAGGATTCAAAAACGCCCCAACTACAAACAATGGAGAAAAAAAGTTGTCTTTTCCTTTTCTCATTAATAGTTGAAAGATATGATGAGTATAAAGAAAGTCTATGTTTTAGATTGACCTTGATTGCTTTCGTTGCTTTTTTCATTGCATAAAAAAATAACTCATTGTTGGCTTTTCTTTACTATCAGTCAAGCGAAGCACCCTCACCAAAGGCTTACAAACTTAAATAACAAATTGGTATTGAGACAAATTTTCTATCTTCTATTATAATTTTACAAACCTCCACTCTAGTATTAGACCTAGCATGCTGAGATGCAATCTACTTATCACTTGTAAACATTTGTCTTAATTCTTTCTTCATCGTAACAAAAGACTGAAGTGATAAGAAATTTGTTACAAATCTTGTTATAGCAGGATGTCACAAATTCCTACCATTGATAAATTCATTTCTCATTAAATTTAATACCCATGCATGATTATAGATAAACTTGGTCACCCTTTTAGTTTTCAGCGTAGTCTCACCAATAATAGGAAAATACCTAGGACTTTTTATATTCTCCAGCTTTAGATCAATGCAATGTGCAATACAAGGAGTCCAAAAATAGAATTATAATTATTCTGCAACCTTTTTTCTGTCACTTTATAAGCGAAATTATTGTCAGTAATAAACTGAACAATGTTTTTTATCCTACTTTATTCACAAATTCATCAAATATCTTAAACAAAGCCTCGGTATTCCTAATAAGGTTATATGCATCAATAAATTTAAAAAATATTGAGCCATTTGTAGGATAAACCAAAAAATTAATAATAGACACTTGTCTTCTATTTGTCTAACCATCACATATGATTAAACATCCATAAGTAGCTCAATTCATTCTTCATTCTACCAAATAACTTCTAATTTTATAAATAGAACAACTCAAAAGTTTATCTCTTAAGTCATCAATCGAAGGACCTTTGTATCCCGAACTATAAAAGGCTATTGCATCCATCATAGGTTGATAGTAATAAGAAGAATAAGAAGCGTTGAATGATGAACCTGTATCATAACACCATCTAGCTACTGCCATATTGACAATTTGAATCGCATCTCTTGATTGCATTGCAATACGAATTAAAGGCTACGTTTCAGGAGTTATTCGTGGTACAAAAAAATTAGTCATTTGCCTTTTTCTATTCTTCACATCAGGTCTGGGTGCTTCTTCTTGGGCTTGGGATGGAACACTACTAGTATTAATACCAGTACCAGTACTAGTATCAGTACCGTTACCACTACTACTAACACCTTCAACATTTCTATAATTACTACGGAAACCAGAAAACAAACTTCCACTACCAAATTCAACCTTTTCATTCTATCTTTCTCATGTTGATATTTTTCAAGCAATGTTTTCATTTGTCACTTCACATCATGACTTACTTTTTTACAGGGTTTCATATCTCCTTTAACTCCTACTAAATATTTCTTTAGTCGGGTGATTCCTCCACCTTTCAAATGCGGATTACAAAACAAGCAAATAATATAATTCCTCGTACAGGGAACCAATGCAGCTTGAACTCAAGTTAGATCATTGTATCTTCCTAAAGTGGTTTGATCAGGAGTACTTGAACTTTTTTCCGTTTATCTGTAAAAGTAAATGAATGCATATATCAAAATAAATAACACATAATTTCATTACACAATACGCATGTCTATCTTATATAATATAACTCATTTTGTATAATTACATCATACATAATTCAATTTCATCGAACATAATTCACTATAAGTCAAAAACTAACAATTCAATTATTTAACATATATAATTACACAAAGCATATATAAACAATTTTTATTTCCAACAATCACAAAACATACATAAATAATTTCTATTTCTAATAATTTCAATTCAAAGTTTCAAACATGAGGATCAAGCTGAAAGGTGTGATTTACATAATTGCCAAATAATGAATGATATATCTTATACAATTGTTCATACACATCTATTCATAACATGAGGATCAAGTCGAAGGTATATTAATAACATGAGGATCAAGTTGAAGGATATAACTTCTTTGGAAATGTTTTTTTTTCTTATTTAAAGCTTTGAATCTTCTTTTCATTTCTAACAAACCATAATATTATATACACCATTCTATAATTCGTAATTAAATATAAGTTACTTTTTCAATTTTCAATTTTTATTAATTGGTCTAAGTATAAATGATTGGAACTTACAATAACAATATATTCACAATTTGAAAACAAAAATTCTTTTTAGGATACATTATTTACATCACTATTTTCTCACATTATTTATTATAAATATTTATGATACCCCACCACACATATATATTACCAAATAATTCAAGTTCAACATATTTTATACTCAATTAATTATTTACCCAAAACTAATACCCAAATTGGCAAATACCATTATTAACTACAACCGAATTATTATTAATTTTCAATTGTATAATTTTATACTAAGCTAATTATTTATCTTAATTCAATACCCAAATATTAAATATAAATTACAATTTTTGATTTACAAATTACAAACTTACAACGTTAATTGTCAATTAATGATTTAATTTTTTTAATTTTACAATTTTAATAAATTTAATATTATCGGTTTACGTTTATTTATGTTTTAAATTTAAGTTGTTTCCAAATTCAACTTTCAAGTTTCAAAATCAATATTCAATAAGGCCGTGCATTGTCTAATTTTCATTCATCAAAAAACTTATCATAAATTTATGATAAACTTAAACCAATTTTTATTCTTTATAACGAAATAGAACAACCAAACAACTCATTCATTAATCATCACCCTGACATTCATAATTTCATTTCTAATATTCAAATCACAAATGACAAAACAAAACCGTGATCATTCAACAATTCAATTCCAATATCCAACCAATTCAGATACACGCAAATTACACATCAGAAAACCAACTTCTAACATCCAACCAATTCATAAATCCATCATCCAATTCCAATCCAACACAATAAAAAATGCAATTAAGCAAGAAAAATTTGAAAATAAAAAAACACTCCTAAAAATAATTCACTTGCTTCGGGTCTTCAGGTCTTCGAGATGGATGACGAGTCAGAGGCGTCCGGTGGCTTCTATGTAGAAGTGCCCAATCTACGACCTTCTCTCCTCCTTTAGACGTTCAATGGAGATTGGCGATGACGTGATGCAGTGGTCCCCATGGAGGAAAGTTGAAGACGGTGGCATCTTCGGGGATGCCAAAGGAGGACCTGAGGATGATGAGGGAAGGAGCAGAACAACCGTAGAGAGACCAGTCAGTCGGAGATGAAGAGGAGAATGAGAGAAAGAGAGAATAATGGTAATGGTGGGTGAAGACGTGAGACTCGGTGAGAGAGAGACAAAAAAAGAGAAGGAAGGTAGAAGAAGGTTTGGTAGAGTGGAGAAGACAGAGACATGGCGAACGACATAAGAAAAAGCAGAAGACGACGACAGTAAGAGTCGGTGATGGTGAGAGCGAGAGAGAAAAAACAGAAGAAGGAGGATAAGGTTCAAAAGAGAATGAGAGAGTGCAAGGAGGGGTCGGTTTAGGGTAAAATTTTTAAAAATTGCAAAGAGGTCCTTAAGTTTTCTGAAAATTATGGTTCTGGCTGGTATGTCCCAATATTATACTTGCTGGCTGGTATCGAATAAAAAATGTCGGTATTGAACAAAAAATTTTGGTACTGATCAGTATTCAATGCCGGTACTGATGGAACAAATACCATTCTATTTTTTGACTGGTACAGAATGATATCCGTTCATTTGATCAAGATAACCATGAAATCTCATGCTTTAAGTCACCAACTGCTTGGACTGAGTCAACTTGTGAACCATAGGACTTGCTTTCCTTAACAAATATTGATACTTAATATTTTGGACCTAATTTCACCACCAAAGAGCAAAAACTTAGAGTAGTAAAAAAAGTACTTCATATAATAAAAAGTAGATATGCACACAGAACTATAAAAAGCTATTTATGGGGCTTATCCTACAACATTTCCAGTTGTTTAGGCTTTTTAAACAACCCCAACCTATCTTGAAGGAGTTGATTATGAAAAGGGGTTTAAAATGAATTTTTCTTTAATCAGATATGTTCACACTACTAGTAGACTACAGTATACCAAATCTATAAAATCTAAAGCTTAAAAGAAAAAAGATTCATCACCCTTATACACCAAGCTTGTTGATCCTTAGACAAAATCCTTACAAATTAAAACTCTACCTTCTTCACCTCCTAAAATCCGTCTTGTTCCATTAATTGGCAAAGACAAAGGTTCTTAATAAGAATTTATGTAGCTTTTAAACTGGTATATGTTTTCGATGAATTTGAAAGCCAATTTTCTATATCTAAACATTTTGAAGTTTCTAAACATTCTTCAGATATTTCTGAACAATTTGCTAACTTATCTGAATTGGCTCAGATAATGATGGCTATGTTTGATACTTCTCAACCAATTGAGGTTAAATTAGAACAAGGACTGAACCAATCAGACCTTCACCACCACCTATACAAGTAAGTCCAACCAAACCTACTTTAGGACTCTAGTTTACTTTTGATGATCTTCCACCTAAAAAATAGAGAGATCATCTTCATGAATTTAATGCTTGGATTAATTTAGAGATGACTCGACTATATACTACTTAAAAAGATCTTGTTTGAGTTTACTTCTCGTTTCACTAATACTTTAAGGAAATGACAACAAAGTTTAGATGACTATTAGAAACTACAATGTATTCAAGTAACATTTTCTAGTATTTCTCTTAGAGTTATCCATAAAATAGTTATTGGATATCTTCAATTTATTGAAAAGAAAAATTAACAAATATATTTTGAAATAAAGTGTTGCTCTTTGGATAAATGAGATCTTCAACAAAATTTTCAACGCATGATGGAAAGGTATTTTTTGTTTAACGATTTCAATGATGTCAATCTCCTTTATAATTCATCACATCTCTTCCAGATGAGCTTCAACTAGAACTTTAAAGGACCATTGTAGCTTTACGTAAAGATATTAGAGAAATATCTCTTGGAGACATTTATCAACTTGCATTGACATCTCTTAATTAACTCTGAGATCAATAAACTTTTTCCTAGTAAATATGATTGAAGGTGGTCCTCTTTTGAAGAAGGCTTGCAAAAAGCTTTATCTAAAGATTAAATGTGAGGAGAAAAAGATTGTGAGTGTCCTACCAAAAAGAAATATCATCATAAGTTCTCCTACAAATGATCTTAAAGATCCCTATTCTCTAGTGGAGGCTATTAAAAACGTTTTAGAAGATATAAACGACATAGATTCATTTGATTCTTTAAACAAAGAGCTCCTCATGCTATAAAAGTAGATCTATGTTTCCTTTGTGGTAAGCTATTACATTTTGCTCAACAATGTCCTAACAAGCTGAAAAGGTATTTAAAACTATTGGAATCCATTGAGGTTATTGTGCCAATCCATGATAACAACATTGAAGATGTCATTGAAGAACAAACTAGTGAAGATGTAGAAACCAAATTTGTTGTACCTATCGATTCCTTTGATAATGAGCTTGACTCATTTGAAGCTCTAACTGATGAAGATGATGATACTAAGGATGATAACCTATACATGCTACAACAACCATGTTTTAAGGTAAAATCAGAGCCTATCTCTATTCCTCATCTTTATGTACATTTCCAATTGTTACTACAAGATAAATATGATAAGTCAATTAAAGCTATTGCATATATGAATACTTGATCCTATCGGAGCGTTATGAAGCCTAATATCTTACCTCCTAAAGCTTGAATATCTTATGACGAGTATTTTACTGTTGTTGATGACAATTCATTTAAAATTGGAAGAAAAATTGAGATAAGGTTTTTCCCTAATTGCATTGTGTGGACTAAAGTTCTTGGTGTTTATTTACCTAGCCCAAATATCCTAATTAGTATAAAAGTATATTGCAAAGCATCTCCGTTACAGATCCTACCTACTATCCGGGCCAAAAGTGTTTGTTAATTATGACCACATTATTATTGATGAAAGTAAGGATACCTTTGCCTATACCATAAGTGTATCCTTGCCTACTAGTTTTGTTTCCCTTTCTTTTACTCTTTCTATAGCCAATCTTCCTTCAAATGTCAAAATAAATCTATCTAATAAAATTGAAAATTTGGTTGAAATTACTCATCTTCTTGAGGAAAATCATATTCATGATACTTCTCTTCTCTTGTTAAGTCCATATAGTATTTATTCTCATAATTGTTCTTAGACTAGAAGTATTTGTACTATTCTTAACCTCCACCATCTTAAATTGAAAGAGATTATTCAAAGTTTTATATTATAATAGCATGGTTTAAAAACAACATCAGCTAAACAATACGTGAAGTTATAAATCCCTAAAGAACTAATAGCTTTTTGGAGAGATCGAAATCATACTCATCTCCATGTTGGACTATCATAGTAGTTCTCTCGTTATCAATTCACAGTCTGCCATATCAAAGGTCATCACAATGTGCTAGCTAATTTCCTCTTAAGACCCAGAAAGACAATTCAACTTCTCACTTCTATCTTGAAAAAATCATTGCCTCTCATCATCCTACCGATTATGGATCTCCCCCTCTATGTCAAAGTCAATAAATCCTTTCCTCCAATTACCGGAGACCCTCCTAAAAATTTAAAAAAATTGTTGTTCTTCTACAAAAAAGTTTTTTTATTAGCTTATCTTTTTCTTTTCACTTTGAACATTTCTCCATATATGCACCACTATGATATTCTGACACTCTATGGCATGCTACACCATCTCTATTATTTTCTTATTGAACTAACTATGTGATATATCTGGGCTTTATCTACCCTTTATGCTTGTCGTATTGCTTTGTCTCCATTACATTTTTATCAACATTTAACTAATCCAGCCAAGGCCAGTTCTCTATTGTGGGCATTCTTAAAACGGTCTCAATGTTGGGCCCCGAAATTTTTTTTATTTTTATTATTATTTATGAATTTATTTAATTACTCGCTTACTTTAATTCCATTTTATTTTTCCTTAATTGATTTAATTATGTGTATATGGATCTTTTATTTTGGGCTTGGAATTAGAAAT
>JANZLD010000006.1:69290801-69304466 GCA_026413575.1 Erythroxylum carthagenense
TTTTGAGTTTTAATTTACTGATTTTCGTTATATTGTGATTTAATTACTGCGATGCCATGTGGATATTAGTAGAACTGCTCTGGTAGTGCACCTTTATCGTGGGATACGTGTCGGGAGTCCCAATGTGTACCCTACGGTGAGGGGGCGCTACAATTGCTCTCCCCATCTATCTAATAAACTCTCCATAAAAGCTTTATCGCTTATTGGCAGAAGAGGGTTCCTTAACGACCTTTTGGTCTTTTTAAGCTTTTAATATCTTGCTCCTATTTTGGTTATCATTTTTTGTAACTACTTTTTGAATTAATGATCTTTCATGACGCTACTCCTTCCTCCTTTACGCCATCTCCAACCACTCTACTAAAATTTTACATCAAATTTGGTGTAAAAGAGAATGTTCCAATAATATTTTTATACCAAATTTGGTATCACTCCAACCACTCTACATCAAGTTTTTATTTATTTATAAAAATTAAAATAAAATCATTATTCTTAATTAATTAATTTATACTTTATATTAAATTAATATTATTTAACAAATATAATTAATACTATTGCAAAAACAAATTAATAACATACATAAATAATATTTTTATTGCACATTTAACCTCTAATCCTCTACATTACCATATCATCCTATAAATATTCAATCAATACATTAAAAAATTTATAATGAGCTTCTTTATATTTAATTTGCTTATGTCTAGCAAGGAATTTTTGAAATATAATTATATCAAATATATTAATGTTAATTTCAGGAGTTGACATTTCGCTCCAATCTTGTATGGCTACTTGAGTATCACGTTTGTTGTCAGTGATCATATTGTGCATTATAATGCATGCTGACATAATATCATGTAATATGGATTTTTTTTCCAAAAACGTGTCGGTCCCTCCATAACTGCAAATCGTGACTGGATAACTCCAAATGCATGCTCAACATCCTTCCTACATGCTTCTTGCATATTTGTGAATAACTTCTTTATTAGGCCTCGAGGATCATGAATGGTTTGTATCAAGGTAGACCATTTTGGATAAATACTATCAGCGAAATAATATCCAGCATCGTACACTTTTTCTCAACTAACATAATGAGCAGAACGTGCTATACCTTTGGCAAGTTTGCGAACAAATGAGATGCCTCTAATACATTAATGCCATTATTTGGTAAACCAAAATGTGCATGCCATATCCACACATCATAATCAGCTACAGCTTTAAGAATAATAGTTGGGAATCCACTACATCCACTATATTGTCTTGCCCAAGCCTTTAGACAAATTTTCCATATCTAGTGCATGCAATCTAAGCTCCTTAGCATCCCTAAAAAACCATGTGAAAAGATTAAGAGGGTGATGTGTGCTTGATTGCTTATATATTCACTTTTTAATACTGAGCGATTAATATTTTGAAATGCTTAAGATACTCATTTTTGTTCACATATGGTTTTAGGTACAAATTGGAAGCACAAGAGCTAAAATGAGTTAAAAGCACATTCCTTGAACCATCTTCTCGATGTTCAAACTCATTTATCTTTGTAGAATAAGAAGGAGATGGATTGGAGTGAAGATGGGAAAAGAAAATACAAGAAAATCAAGGATTTAGTATGATCTGAATGATGCACAACCATGCATAATTTTGAAAGTAGCATTTTATTAAGACCATGCATCTTCAAAGAAACCTGATTTTTCTTATAAATAGAGATGTGAATGGCTAAAGAAGGCATGAATCATCTTTAGAACATGAAAGGCAGTCGAACTCTGACTACTTTGAGATCCATAGAGGGCTAATCCTTCTTCCTTCCAATTTGTAGGGGAAATTGAAGCTGAAGATCACAATTGAGCATCTCTTCATCATGTATTGTTGACTCTCTTTCTCTTTCAAGATTGTTTATGTTATTCTTTGCTTATTGGATTGTTTTTATATAAACTCTTTGCCAAAATATTGAATAAAATATGTAATAGTTGTGTTTTTGATTCATTTATGGTAAACTAATGGTGTTAAACCATTAAGGATAACATAGCATAGGTTCAAATTACCCTAGGTTATGTAGTTGTTGCCCAGATTAATTTGTTTTCCTAGTTCGTATTATGATTGTCCGATTAAATCTGGAAAGCATATTATAAGTTGTTTGATATTTAGGTTTATTTTGATTAAACAAGATCTAAGAAAAAAAAAGGGGTTAATAGAGCTTATTGTTAACCTACGATTAATAGTTTCTAAGAGGAGTGTGAAAACAATAAGACAATGAAGTATGTTTATTTATGTGTAAGCTGAGATTGAACCAAGAATCGAATTCTGATCGCATTCAATCTTGAATTGTTTGATTTGATTTACTTTCATTAATTTAATTTTATTTTATTGTCTTAATTGCATCCAACCAAACCCGCCTTTATTTCTTAAACATTAATTCCTTTCATTACAAAAACTACATGTACATTCCATATGGATATGATCCCTACCCACAGCTACTATAAATCTTAGGTGCAGAGTTAAGTTTTATTTTTTGGTGCATTCGACACTCATCAAGAAATTTTAGCGTCATTGTTGAAGAATGTGATGCTTTAGTTTTTTCTTTTGATTTTAATTAGTATTTTGTATATTTATTTGTTTATAATCATTTTAGTTATTTCTTAATCTTTTCACATTTGCTAGTAACTAGATCACCTTATAACGAACTTCTACAATTTGATCCAGAGATCAAAAGAACATTGTTAAGATTGCGAAGCAAAACTAGAACAACTCCAAAAGTACAACAAGATATTAAATTTAAAGAAACAATGGCTAATACGAGAACATTAAGAGAGTTAGTTGTACCAAACTTAACTCAAAGACCATTATACATTACTTTGCCAAATTTTGCTCAACATGTTATACTTGTACTAAGGTAAAGAGACTATTTTCTGAGAAATATTTTCCGACATCGAAGACAACCCGCATAGGAAAAGAGATATACGGGATTAAACATCATAATAGAGAGTTCCTTTATGAGTATTGAGAGTGCTTTAAGAAGTTGTCTGCCAGTTGTCCACGCTTTACATATCAAAAAAACTCCTTATCCAATATATCTACGAAGGATTGCTACTTATGGAGAGGAGCTTGGTCGATGTAGCGAGTGGTTAGGCACTCTATGAAAAGACTCCTATGGAGGCCCAAAGATTAATTAAGAGCATAACCACTAAAACTCAACAATTTGAAATTTGCAATGATGTTTGTTGTGTAAATGAGGTAAGGCATTTCATCCATAGAACATTGTTTAGATGAATTAATGTATTTTGATAGAAAAGTTGCAGTTAGATAGGCATAGGTAAAAGGCTTGCAAAATATATGCAAATATAGGCCATCTGACTGATGGGTGATCAACATTATAGGAGGGAAGTATGGAATAGGCCAATAGTGAGGGAGAGAATTTCCTTAATCAGTATAATTCATATTCATAGACGTATAACCAGGATGGAGAGACCATCCTAACCTAATTTATGGGGGAAATAGATAGCATAATCACTTCCCGAATAGGCCATAAAGAGTGTAACAATTCCAACCAAGGTAACCAGCCTCTTGTTCTAATTCAGGTACATCTCTGGAAGACTTAGTTTGGTCTCTTTCTATTAACACTCTACAATTTTAGCAGGATCTGAAACAATTCCAGCAAGATATATAATTGAGCATCTAGAACTTAGAAAGCTAGGTGGGTTAGATGGCGGTGGCTATCAATCGCCTAGAATCACAAAGTGGATGGAAGTTCCCATCTCAAATTGAGGTGAATCTAAGGAACATTAGGGTGATAACCTTGAGGAGCGGAAATGAGCTTGAGATTCCTAAGAGGACCCTACTAAGGATGGACAGTGAAGAAGAGATTAAGAGGTAGTTGTTAAATGAAGGAAATCCCTCATCTAACACAAAGATAAACTTTTAAAGTGCTAATATAGTTAAGACTAATCCTCCACCTTTTCCTAGCAGATTAGCAAAATCTAATAAGGATGAAACAGATAAGGAGATATTGGAGACTTTTTGAAAGATAGAAGTAAACATACCTTTTCTAGACACAATCAAGCAAGTGCCCAGATATGCCAAATTCCTTAAGGAATTATGTACTAGTAAAAGAAAGCTAAAAGGTGAAAAGAAGGTCATAATGGGTGAGAATGTTTATGCAGTATTTAAAAGAAGATATTTAAGATCCAGGTATGTTTACTAGTTCTCGTAAAATTATTAACACTATGATTAATAAAGCTATGTTCGATTTAGGAGCTTCAGTCAATGTTATACCTCGGTCAATTTATGCTTCCTTAAATTTAGGCCCTTTAAAAGATACAAGTTTTATCATACAATTAGTTGACTGTACTAATGCTTACCCTGATGGTATAGTTGAGGATGTATTGGTGAAGGTAAATAAGTTGGTGTTTACTGTAGATTTTTACGTAATAGATATGAATGATGAAACCTTGTATAATCCAATAGTTATCTTGCTAAGGAGACCATTTCTTAATACAACCCAAACTAAGATAGATGTTCGTGAGGGCACCTTCACGATAGAATTTGATGGGAAAGTAATTCATTTTAACATTTTTAATGCAAGGAAGCTTCTTTAAGATGATCATTTTGCTTTCTCTATTGATGTTATTGATCTCTTAATGTAGGAAATGCTTAAATTAAGTTGCAAAAATCAATTAAAAGTAGTCTTCACCAAGCACCTGGAATCAAAAGCCATTAGTGGTGCTTAGTTAGGAGAAGAGTGGATTAAGATGGTGGCTACCTTATAGTTATTGGAATCCTCTCCCGCAAGGCCGCAACGTATAAACTAGATTCTATAAAGTTACCTAAATCTTACCAGAAGTTGTAACTTCTGATATACAGGTACCTAACGTGGAGTTGAAGCTACTACCTCCCCTTTATTGATCAAATGCTTGAAAGATTAGTTAGATATGAGTATTACTATTTTCTAGATGGCTTTTCAGGTTATCCTTATATCTCGATTACACCAGAGGATTAAGAAAAGAACACCTTTATATGCACATTTGGTACTTTTTCTTACCGAAGGATATCATTTGGATTATGCAATGAACTCACCTCCTTTCAAAGATATATGGTAAGCATTTTCTCGTAATACTTTGAGGAAATCATAGAGGTATTGACGGATGAGTTTAAAGTTTAAAGTTTTTCTTTTGATAAATGCTTAGAAAATATGCTCTTATCTTGGAAAGGTGTATTGAAACTAACCTTGTATTAATTGGAAAAAATGTCATTTTATGGTAGATCAAGGTATAGTTTTAGGGCATGTTATATCTTCTGGGAGTATAAAAGTAGATGCCTTACCTTACCCCTCAAATGTGCACGAAGTTCATTCTTTCCTTGGACGTGCAGGTTTTTATCACAGATTCTTCAAGGATTTCTCGAAGATAGCCTCAATATTGTGCAAGCTGTTACAACAAGATGTCTCCTTTAGGTTCAATGATAATTATAAGGAGGCCTTCATTAAACTTAAGAAGCTTATAACGTCCCCACTAGTGATTCAACCTCCAAATTGGGACCTCCCTTTCAAGATCACGGGTGGTGTAAGTGACTATAAAATGGGGGCAGTTATAGGACAAGGAGTGGGTAGAGCTTCACATGCCATCTATTACACTCTGAAGAATTTAAGTCCAACTCAAGTAAATTATTCTACAACTAAAAAGCACTTTTATTTGTAGTTTTTGCTTTAGAGAAATTTCAGCTATATTTTCTAGGCACTAAGGTTATTGTTTATTTTGATCATACAGCTTTGAGGTATTTGCTTACAAAGAAAAAAGCAAAGCTAAGGTTGATTAGATGGATTCTCCTCCTTCAAGAGTTTAACTTGAAGATAAGATAAAAGAAGGTGGCAAAAAATGTGGTTGTTGATCGCCTTAGTCACTTAGTCAAAAAGGAGGATAATATCCCTCTAAAAGAAACATTTTAAGATGAACAACTATTTTCTACCAATTTTACACCTCTATGATATGTAGATATCGTGAATTTTTTAGTTACTGATAAGTTGCCAGTTGGTTTATCAAAGAATCAAAGGGATAAATTGAAGAATGAAGCTAGGTACTCCATTTGACATAATCCATATCTATGGAGACATTGTATATATCAAGTCATAAAAAGGTGTGTGGCTTAGAGTGAGATTCCTTTGATCTTAGCCTTTTGCCATTCATATGCTTGTGAAGGACACTCTGGGATAAATAGGATTGCCCATAAAGTTTTAGAGAGTAGTTTCTATTGGCCCTCATTTTTCCAGGATGCATATATCTTTTACAAGTCATGTAATAGTTGCCAACGATCAGGTAACTTGTCTTGTAAAAATCAATTGCCACAAACTCTCATTTTTTGTGAAATTTTTTACATTTGGAGTATTGATTTTATGGGTCTTTTCTTCCTTCTTTTGGTTTTAATTATATATTTCTTGCAGTTGATTATGTTTCCAAGTAGGTGGAAGCTAAAGCCACAAAAACTAATGACACAAAAGTTGTTGCAGTTTTTGTTAAATCTAACATCCTTTCTATGCTTAGGATGCCAAAGGAAATCATAAGAGATAGGGGCAATAGGTTGATGGAAATGTTGCTTAAGAAATATCACATCATGCATAAGGTTTCCACCTCCTACCATCCCCAAACCAGTGGCCAAACTGAGGTGTCCAATCGAGAAACTAAGTCAATCTTAGAGAAAACAATTTAGCCTAGTAGAAAGGATTAAAGTGTGAAGTTGGAAGATGCATTGTGGGCTTATAAGATGGATTATGAGACCATTCGGGATGTCTCTATATAGACTACTATTTGGGAAGTTGTGCCACATTCTAGTGGAGTTGCAATATAAGGTGTATTGGGCCATAAAGCGATGCAATGTGGATTTTGATGATGTGAGAGTGCGTAAAAAATTGCAATTACAAGAGTTAGAGATGCGAAATGACTCCTATTAGAATGCCGTGATATATAAAGAAAAGACCAAGGCTTTTCCTGATAAGACGATTTTGAGGAAAAGCTTTATTATGGGTCAGAAAGTGATTTTCTATCACTCCAGACTCTAATTATACCCAAGTAAGTTGCGCTCTAGTTAGGTTGGTCCTTTTGTGTTATCTTTTGTCTTTTCTTTTAGTGCAGTAGAGATACAAAAGTTTGAAAATAGAAAAGAAATTCAAAATGAATGGTCAACACTTGAAGCCATACTATAAAGGCTTCAAAACGGAGAATAGGTGAGTGATGGTGCTTAAAGACATAAATGGCATCGTGTTAGGAGGGCAATATGGTGTCGAGTCAACAACATGAAATAAAGGCATTACTTAGGAGGTAACCCAAAGGAAGTTTGTTCCTTTTCATTTACATTATCACATTTGTTGTTTCTGTTAAATGCTCCATTTCTTACATTTGATGTTATATTGGGGACAATGTAAGTTTTAAGTGTGGGGGTGGGGATCTTAGTTTTTATGCATGTTTTTAAGATTGTTTGTTGCTTATGTGCTTTTTCTTAGCTGTTTTTAAAAATCAATCAATCAAATAAACAAACAAGCATTTTCTCTTTTTTATTGCTTTTAGAAATATATAATAATAATTAGAGAGTGAATTGACTAGAATAATTCATGGAAACTTGGACATTTAATTTTACTCTTGTGATTGGTCAATGTGCATTACCTTTAGAAGAGTAGTGACTAATGGATAAAAACAAGCCAGTGAGATTTTGAGCCTTTATAGACTGACACGTCTATATTAGTCTCATTGTCTTTTTTTATGTGTGACCTTTATAACATATATATCTTGACTCTGCTTTGATTTTCTTTTTGAGTCTACATTTTTATCACATGCATTAACATGAAAATGATATAGGCATTCTTTGTTTGACAAGCTACATTACCAAATAACTGACCTGTTGATATGATTTTCCTATTGTTAAGCCCCTTTGAGTTGTATTTGCCTTTTCTCTTTATAATAGCCACATTATATGCCTTAAACCTAAATACATGTCTTATCCAAGCCTTAAAGCTAGTGGAGCATTATGATTATTGATATTTGTGGATGCATAAGGGTAAAAGTGTGGGGGCGTGCACATATGCAGGTTGGTTATAATTGTTGGAATGTCATTTTATCTCTTATCAATGAATTCCATTATTGATGTAGCTTCTTTCAATTTTATATACAAAAAGCAAAAGAAAAGAAAAAACTGTTTTAAATAAAATCCTCGAGGGAATTTTTTTTAAAATCATTTATATTATTATTTCCTCCAAAAGTTGTATGGAATAGGTGATTTGAGTGTGATGCATATGAAGGAGATGTTACTTTGAAGGATTACTCCTTATAGTTATATTATGCTATTTACCATTAATTTCTATGATTGATTCCTTCTAATTCCTTATGCTTCATGTGGTTTACGTATGAAGGCTTGAACTTAAGGTGTAAAACATAGTTTTTACATTCATCATAGCTGATAGTACCCAGTTTTGAGTGAATGTTAGTTTTTACGCTTGATGTTACATTGAGTGTTTTTTTCTTGCTTCACTAGCTTTGATGGATTTTGCACTACACTATACAAATACATCTCACCTTAATCTTTGCCTATGTTAAAACCTTTAAAAGTCCTTTGATTTATAACTATGTATGTGAATCCTAGTGGCGGAGAAATTAAACGTTATGCAAAGTTGTGTAATGTCTTTATCATTAATGGTGTTTGAGTGTACCTTTAAATCTATCTTATTCTTAAATTCATTGTGTCAAAGTTTACCCCTAGATTGATCAATTTATGTAGGGAATGGTTTTTGATTAATCATAAGTCGAGGAATTTAATGTTTAGTTTTTGCCATAGTTTTGAAAGTTATTTCTCTTTTCTTATGACTATCTATTTTTGAAAATTATGGAAAAAGTGGAAGTGTTTTAGTTTGTGACTTTGATTTTTTTTGTTTTGCCCAAGGAAGGTCAAAAGCTAGTATGGGAGAACTTGATATGTGCTTGATTGTTTATATATTTACTCCTTAATACATAGCGATTAATATTATAAAATGCTTAAGATATTCGTTTTGGTTCACATTTAGTTTTAGGTACAAGTTGGAAGTCAAGAGCTAAAATGAGTTAGAAATACAACCCTTAAGCCATTTTTTTAATGTTCAAACTCATTTTCTTTGTAGAACAACAAGGAGATGGATTAGAGAAAAGATAGGATAAGAAAATGCAAGAAAATGAAGGATTCATCATGACCTGCAAAGGGGACATAGAAAAGGAGATCTAATTTCTCCTTACTTATTGATACTATATATGGAAGTTTTGTCCAGGTTAGTTAATCATAAGATTAAGAAGGATCCAAGCGTTAAGTTCCATAATAAATGCAAGAAGCTTGACATTCCTTGTTTTTTTTTCTACTAATGATTTAATTATATTTTCCAAAGATAATGACTAATTAGTAAGTCTTCTCATATAATCACTTAAACCATTAAACAATTTATCAAGGTTGACACTAAATAGACATAAAAGTCATATGCCACCTTTTTTCTGGTGGTAAGCATCTATATAGGTGGTTATCAACAATATTAGGGCTCCAAGTTAAGCAACCTCCATTTTTCTATTTTAATTTACAAATCTCAATTGAAAAACTTTGATCTAAAGAGTGTATTCCACTAGTTGAAAGAATTAGGTTATATAGCTAGTGTAATATATGGAGATTGTTTGAGAATCAGGGTTCACTGTGGTGAAATAGGAGAACACTTAAAGGGAGGAGCTTATAGGAAATCAGAAGTAGTGTTGGACCCCACTTCTGGAGCCTAGCATTCGAAGACAAATACAGTTAAAAATCAATGCAATTTAAAAAAAACAATTAAAGCGTAAGCAAAAAAAATAGATAATCAAATCGGCCCGATTTATTTAAAACAATTTTGTCATAAAGATGCAAACATTATTGAACACATCAGAGTTTCAGTAATTACTTGAGCCCATCACAGAACACAAAGCTTGTTTTCAAAGCATCTTTACATTTCAAAAATCACCCCTTTGGCTTATTACAAGATACAAGATACAAGATACAAAATACAAGATACAAAATACAAAATACACATGATACAATTGAATGCTTATGCTTAAAAATGATACCAAAATACAAAAAGTTCCTAAACTAACTTACTTACAAAAGTCTTTAACTATCTTGGAGTTCCAATGCCTTGCAAAGATCGCTAATCTTCTCTTTCTACACTTGGGGAGGGAAGCGTGGGGTGAGCTATACAACTCAGTGGCTGATATATTTATAGCCATTAGCAATAGACCAAAGTCAAGCATATGTATGTATATATATATATATATATATATAACTAGCAATTCTAGTATTCATACTTTATTCAAGCAATTTAAACATTCAACAAATTTAGCTCAAATCACATAACCGCTCATAACACCTAACACTCAATATGCTTCATACTTGACAATTTTAATATGCAATGCACGATAAATAGCTCGAGGGTTCCATGAAACAGAATGAAGAAACCGAAGTTTACCCCATGAATAGAATGAGTCCATTTTTTGGAGCTCATATGCCACAAGCGGGCAGCCGAGAGAAGGCTCTTGTCAACATGCACGTGACGAATAGAATGATTCCACTCTCGCCTAAACAAAAGCACATAATCATGCTCAAAATCATTTTACCAAAATGCTTTTATACATTCAAACATGTTCTTTCATCTTTCATGTTCTTTGCTTTCTATATACATATACAAAATGCTATGACATGTTTCAAGGCATAACATTGATCAAAATCATAATTTAATTATATCACATATCATACTTCTTCCACAGTATGACATAATCAAAATCATCATGTATTTTTAATAAGTCAACTTCAAACAATTTAACACATATCCACACATAGGCAAGAATTTGCCTAATCACACAATAACTGTAAATACATTACCCACCTCATTTCCTTGAAAAAATCCAAGTCAAGGTTGTCTTTCCCCTTGCTTTTGGATAGGATTCCCTTGGTTCCCTTGATTCTTTACCAATTGAAGAGATCTTTAGCTTAAAGGGAAGCTCTTCTTTTCCTCTTCCTTTTTCCTTTCTTGAAAAACTCAAAAATCTCTCTTGATTGTTAACACAATTGAAACCCTAGCTTGTTTTCTCTTCTTCGTCTCATTCTCTTCTTCTCTTTGTATTTCTCTCTCTTTTTCATGGCATTCTCTCTTTTTTTTTCAATTTTTGTTCTTCTTTCTTCTTAAAATGCAAGGCAATACTTCTTTTTCCAATTATGCCCTTAATGATTGAGAAATGTCCCATTTGCCCTTCCATTTATTCCTTATGTCTTTTATACTTAAGTGTCTTGCCAAAAGCACCCTTGAATATTCTGACATAACTCTTTCTTCTAGAAAAGTGTTCTCCCTTGTCTTAAGTTCCCAATAACACCAAAATCAGTCCATTGGGTTCAGAAATTTGAAAGTATTGCCTTAAACATTTTTGGACTGTTCTTATACTAAAATAGTACACTATACCCAACTTCCATCCTGAAATTGAAAGTCCTAGAAATTGAATTAGATTTCAACTTCTTCATACCATTTGTATCTCCATGTCTCTAATTTATCTTGAAACCAGAATCATCTTATTTGGAGCTCTATCGATCCAGAAATTATCAAAATACTGAAGCATGTTTAGTAAAATATCCAATTCCTACTCTTCCAATTGATACCCTTAATTTGATTCAATCCATCTTTCTTCCAATCAATACCAAAAGCTATCAAAATCTATGGAGGGATAGAAAAATGTGTTGAGAAATTATTGGTTAAAGAACCATTTCATTTGAAGGTCAGATAACAAAATTTTGGCCGAAAGAATCAAACAAGGTTTGGTCCTCAATCATATTGAACTTGTCTTGGGACAAATGGAATAACTTTCACTAGAGATGTTGGATTAAGATAATCTTAGGACAATTTCAAAGAAAAATTTGAGCTCTAAAACTTTGAAGAAGACCTTGAGGTTATATTTTATCATCCGAAGGGTCAAAACGGACCAGACAATAGGATTAGACGAAGCCAAAGGAAAAGCAGACGAATAGAAAAAGATAGATGAATTGGGAAAATTACTATAACTATTGGATCCCGTTTTTGAAACCCAGCCTTGAAGCAAACCATAACAATATCGCTTCATTTTCTTGCTCTGATACCATAAATGCTGGGTCTTGCTTGCTTCCGGAGCCCAACTCTTCCGAAATCATGAAACTTGAGCTTCATCGGTTCATTCTCATTCTTATAAAATCCCAATAGATTTTTTTTCACAATTTGTTCAATGACGTGCCCATAAAAAATTAGTCACCATGCTCATGGACCCCGTTCCCAGAGCCCAACGTTCGGAGACACAAACCTTGAGCTAATTTTCCTGAAGGGTCATTTGCTGTCATTCCACAATGGTGCTGAGCGCACACTAAACAATCACCAAAATCATAAGTTTACTTCTGCAAAGAAATTGTAGCTTTAAGTTTCTAATTTTTTTTGAAGCAAGAATCACCTCAATTGGAGCTACATAGCTCAAGATATTCTTAAAATTCCAAATTGTGTTTATACCTCATTCATGCTCTCTAAATTGGCCTCTCACTTTCTTACAACCAAACTTTTTCATCTCAAAACCAAAAGATACTAAATTTCATGGAGAGATAAATAAATGTCTTATAAATTCATCGCTTCAAGAATCACTTCATTTGGAGGTTGGATGAGCGAGTTATGACCGAAAGAATCTAACATGTTCATAACCTCAATCATGCAGTAAGATGTCTTGGCGCAATTGTCATAACTTTCACCAAAAATGTCAGATTTGTTTTGTTCTTAGACCATTTGAAAGTAGACTCCTACATATACAACTTTCATGAAGACCACAAAGTCAGATTATGCCTCTAAAATGCTCAAAAATTTACTTAAGCTGACCCGTGAGTGTCCATTTAACGGACACGCATGTCCGTTTAACGGACACTGTCGAGCCAAGAAGCACCATTTCACTCGAGAAAGTCCGTTAAACGGACATGGGCAATGCAAAGGGTCCTTTTTGACCCATGACTATCCATTAAACGGACATGTGTGTCCATTTAACGGATATGGGGGTTTCTAAAACCCCTCCAAACCTTCTCCAAAGCTTCCTACCTTCAATCTATCATCATATACACTTATAATCTTGCAAATTTTACTTATTCCAATGCCAAAACACTTCATAACAACTCAAACAACATATTTATCTCATCAAACTCTCAATTCTTAATTCATTTGGTTCATCAAAACCACAATTCCCATCAATAATTATACATGTCATACACACAAAATCCTAAGTAGCATCCCAACCTGTAACAATCATATCTCTTCATTCCGATGTCCACAAATTACAAGCTTTATAGCGTCGGAAAGATAAGAAGTTCGTCTACAACTTCAAAGAAGATAATTTTTACTAATTCTACCCAGATATTTCTAGAATTTCCCTTAAATCCTGAACACAAATCTTACCCTTATGAAAAACTTGAACTTTGTCCAAATTTCACTTCCTTCGCTAATACACCATCATTCTTATCCATTCAAATACTAATCCTTCTTTTCCATAACATTTCAATTATAAATAATGGCAACTCATATTCAAAGTCTATCAATTCAGTTGGATTACTTCTTTAAGTGTACTTACTTTCAACTACCAATAGAAGTTCATCAAATCATCACTTCAC